>VMBQ01006884.1:5319-39451 GCA_007657795.1 Dreissena rostriformis
TTCATCAATATGCTTAAAATTGCAAAATAACATTACCAACTCATACAGTTTTAGTTCAGAAATCCATTTTTACCTCAAATATCGTCGAATTGAAGTTAAAAGGCATAATTTGTTTCAGTTAAACTTCTGCTTAAATCGCAATACAATCACTGACCTCTCGCCATGTTATGAAATATTTAAATATCAACCAATCAGAAGAAGGCATTACGGTGTAATAGGCTGCGTTATCGATTAAAATCTACCTGCGGTATACAGCGGGTACAGCGAGTCGAATGGAAAATGTGAGTAGTGTGTTGATTTAAATTGGTCAGGCGTGCAAAATTGAAAGAGTCATTACATAATTCTTACGGAACATTATCGAGAAATGAATTATCTACACAGGTATGTAAATATTATTGCAATCCGTTGATATTAACTGTCTGATATCGGGGCTTGAATGTTGCGCACCAAATTCCTTGCGCATCAATATAGACAAAGAAGGAAAACTTTCCACCACATTTTGAATCGTTCGCCCGTTGTACGCTCCAAATATTACCCATATAAAAAGTAGCTTAATATTTGAGAGCGTCAACAAGTTGGACTACTGTGCAGCCAGCGTAGCTTCAGACCAGCCTGTGCAATCGTGCAGTCTGGTCAGGAGCTACATGTATGCTTACCACTCTAAAGTCACGCAAGATTTCGTGGTCTCGTTGGCGGACAGGGTAGCTCCTGACCAGACTGTGCGTATGCGCAGGCTTGTCTAGAGCTAATCTGGCCTCATATGGCATATAGCTGAAACTCCGGTCTGTAAAAACCATAACGAAAAATAAATACAATACTTTTATGGGAATTACAGTATTTACAAGTGAATATGTCTAAAATCTACCTGTTGTTTAAAAAATATGAACTTAGATCACACAAATTACCTGTATTTCATTCGAAATCATAGACATGGAACGATCATTTTCTTCAAGGCCGCCATTTTGGCATTGTTGTTGTTGTTGTTGATCTGTACCATAGCTATTTCGTACCTATTACTTTTGGGGTATCAACTACTATTAGTATTGTAAAAGCTAGTTATAATTCTTCTTTTGCTTTTTAATCTTCTTATGATTCTTATTTCCAATTTCATTTCTTACTGTTTTGCGCATATTGCAAACTTAGTGTTTTCTTCGAGCTCAGTTACAAACATAGTTGAATTTAACCTCCAGACCAAGGGAGAGAACATGAACCTTTACTACAAGGAATTATATTGGATGAAACAAACTCAAAATATAGTTTATTTACAGGTAAATTTCGATATATTTTGCGCAATATATACTATTTAGGCAACGTTCTTTCATAATAGTCACAAATATGTGTGTATTTAAATTCAGGAGTGAAGCGACCGAAATTCGTGTCGGAACTCTCGCTATTAAAATGATAGAGAGTCTGCCAAAGCAAAAATCGTAAAAAGACTCTATGGCGGCAATTTATATTGACTAATGGCATAAGACCCATTTTCGCATGATGCAGGTCATATTGTTGAGTCTGTATACGTGACTTGATAACAATACAAATTGATTTCCTTGGCTATTAAAATGGGTTAAGTGTGAATAAGGAAGACATTTGTTTTAAGCAATTTAGAAACATATTATAATTTGTAATTTACTTTCATTTACTTACAAAACTGCTTGCAATACAAGTTCATAACTAGAATACAGTGATTTGTTTACCTGGGAGTCCCGGGTCCTGCAGGGGTTTCGCTGTCGATTGCCACTGTCGCAAGTGTCACTAAAAAATTTAAAGTGACGCAAAAAAAATTCAAGTGGCGATTATCAAAAAATCGGTAAAATCCTATCCGAAAATGTTCTACGAGTCGGGGACGGGACCGAGCATAAGCGGCCAGCGTCTGTCAGTGTAAAATATTGATTTACGACGATGTAAGCGACCTACAGTGCAGAGCGCAAATTGAAATCACTGAAGCGTGTCAATCGTGATACATCGACCAACTCCGGAAGAGTGGCTATTATACAATAATCGCCGCAATGATCCAGAGTGGCGAAAATCAGGGAACGACAACTCTGCTGGGAGATTGATGTTACATTATACTAAATAATCGAGTCTTGAACATAAAATTATATATGTTTATGAGAGATGTGGGTTTTTATACACAACACACAAAACTAACATTAACTGCACGCGAAAACTATAATGTGCTATTTCAATTTATATAGTAGTAAATTTTAAGCTATGTTTATAATGTGTATAGCGCAGTTGGTTTCATACGATATAGAATACAGTTTGTCAACCAGTTCCGGATAATCAACAGTTCCGATTAATTTGTATTTAATTTTCCAGAATGCCGCAATAAAAACAAAATGATAAGTGTCTAAGCTACACATTAGGTAAAGGAATAAATTAACAAAGTTTTAGAAAGAAAACTTTTGTATTATGCTTGCAGGGGGGGGGGGTTAATTAATGCGGCAAAAAGTTAACCGGAACTGATTGAATGAGTTATGTTTTGAAATGTGCATATGGATATAGTAGGCTTTATTATTTTCAAATAAACTTTTTGCTGATTGAAAACAAATGCCATGACAATCTTTTGACATACTACTTATGTTAGTTGAAAGATTTTTAATAATTTCCCGAAGGGTTAACTTGAATTGGCTATTTTTAAAAAAAAACTGCATATGCCGTCTGGCCTTACCTGTTATCATACAAAATAAATTTTACCCTTTATTTTTACATCTTCTCACATTGAAACTAAATCCCGAAAGAAAATATTGTGGTCAAAAGGATTAACTTTTTTTTGCCGGGTGATTCTAAACTGGTTGACTGACTGTAGCTATAATTTTACGGCTTGAATATATCAGGGAATCATGTATATCGGTTTATGATAGACTTGAGGCGTTTTGAACACAGCAAACATGTTTTTTTATGAATTACTCTGGTAAATATAATAAACTTCATTCAAGTATGTTTTTAAGTATACTTGCTCACAAGTTACAAACATATAAAGAAGGAAAACTATGTTTAAACGTTAAACTACCAGGAATGTTCTATTGACGGATACAATGTTTTCATTTCCGATATTTAAATAACTAAATGGATTTGCGTTAATGTTTACGTTAAAGTGTTTTTTTTTCTAATTTAATTATTTAAACGCCATTGGTTGATTTAACAAGTGAATGCATCCAATTTTACATCGTACATCATCGTTATGGATTTTGCTGAAGCATTCAATAAAGTACCCAGCACCTCTTATACAAACTAAAGTACATTGTACTATGAAATTAATTCAAATGCTTTCTTATGGATATCTGACTTTCGAACGAATATAACAAAGACTGTTGTCCTGGAGGGAACCATGTCAGACAATTAAGGTACCTGTTACCTCCGGAGTCCCACAGGGCACTGTTTTGGGGCCCATCTTATTTCTTATTTACATACATGACTTAACTGATTATATCAAACATAGCACTCTGAGACTTTTTGCCGATGATAGCATCATCTACAAAAATATCAACAACCTCTCCGACGCCCATAAGCTCCAGCTAGATATTGAAGCTGCTGGTCGATGGGAGAAGGATTGGTTAATGCAATTTCATCCTGATAAATGTTACATCCTCAGCATCACTCAAAAAAGAAATCCTATCATCTTCTCATATAAACTACACGATCACATCCTTGAAAAAGTAAATCACGCCAAATATCTTGGTCTTACACTCCAAAGTAACCTCAAATGGGATAAACATATTAACTCTATCACTAATAATGCAGACCAGGCACTAGGATTTCTTCGCCGCAACCTAAAAATAAGCTCATCAACAGTTAAAGATCATGCTTACAAAGCAATAGTAAGGCCTAAATTAGAATACTCATCCAGTGTCTGGGACCCACATACAAAGGCTCAAATAAATCAACTAGAAAAAGTACAAAGACGTGCAGCCAGATTCTTAACAAACAGATATCACAACACAAGCTCAGTAACTTATATGATAGACACCCTCAATTGGCCCTCACTTGAAACACGTAGAACAAAATTCCGTCTCATCATGCTGTATACAATTATCCATCATGTTGTTGCCATCACTCCTCCTGATAATCTTCTTGTTCCTGTCGATCGCCGATCCAGACTCAGCAGTAACCATGGCTTTAGACACGTATACAAACATCAAACGACTCTTATAAATTCTCATTCTATCCAAGAACAGTTGTCATATGGAATTCACTACCTCCCCATATGCATTGCCCCCCTTATTCACCTGTAGACACTTACAATGTAAATAATTTTAAATTAACACCCAACTGAGCACCATTGTACAGTTGTTCGCCCCTTAACCAATAGGCACCGGCACAAAATCTTCTTTTTAAGATAGAGTGCTGTATCGGAAGAAGAATATGTTTATATATGCACTGTGTGTAATGTGTGACTTATATTAAACGTAAGATTTACAACTCTTAAACACAATTAGTTAATCAGGAATACATTCCTTACACTTCTTTTATAATAAAACAAATAGACAATAAAGAATAAATTATGTTTATCAGAGATAAAGGGCATTTTACACACACCATAATGTTATAATTAAATCCATCATGTACAAACTCTAATGCGCCATTTGCAATATATAATATATATTATTGTAGTGCATTTTAAGGAATGGTTATAACGTGAAAAAAACGCAGATTGTTCCATGCGGTAGAAGAAGTAATGTATGCATATATAATATAGATGTAGGGCGTGATTAACACCCCACACACTTTTTGAACGAATATGTGTCCCTTATTAAAAACAAGTTTATTAACGAGCGCGTTGGGTTCAAACTAATATTCTCAATGGCAATCAACAATTTAATAGTCGAGTAGCTTACATTGTGCTGCGCTTTTGGTGAACCCAATATGCTTTTATTTAAATATCGTTTATACAACCCCACAATGCGAGGATAGTGATGTTACGTCATAAATAAATCATATGGATTATATGTGTTGCAGATCGAAGAAATCGCTCGATTTATGGATTCTGCAAGTGCACAGAGACCGATAAACCAAGAAAGACGTGAAGTCCACAATTGTTTACTCAGGTAAATAGTATGCAAACTATTTTACTCGAAGGCGTGTTTTACACATTGGACAGTTTTTCTGGTGTTATATTTTGAAGATAGTGATAGGGTAAGCATAGGTGTTCTCTTCTTAATAACTGNTCGGCTTTAATTTATATACGGTATATTGATTTGAAAAGTAAACATACATTTCATGTATAAATCCAAAAAAAGTAGTCCGCCGCGCGTGACAGCTATATTTCAACAGTGTTGAAAATAAACGAAAATATATTCCACAGTGGTTCATTTCGACAATGCACGTCTGATGATGGGATAAAAACGTTTGTTGTAAGTACGTATAAATGTTTGCAAACTCTAAATCGCAGACAGTTTTACCACGTATGTGCAGCCGAAACATGTAACCAATTACACGCTAGCTACGTGCTTTGTGTTCAGCGTTTTATTCGTTTTGCTTTTATTGTTCGAGTTGTCAAATATGCAATGCACGCGAAGATATCTTTCCTAAATGTTAGGGTTAAGTTTGAAACACCAGTTAAAAAGCCATATTTTTGCACTGGCCGTTCTGCGGCGATTGGTCCAGTTTTACTTCTTTGTTTGTTAAGAGTGTTTGTGTCGTATAGTAAGGCAGTTTGTCACTTGTCAGCAAAACGACCTCTTATAAGATTTCTATTATTCTATTCTGAAAGATGAGTTTGACTCTGTTTATAGTAAGACAAAAGTATGTGCACTTAGGTTCCCATTTAAATTGTTTGTCAGTACGTGTCGAAAATTTGATGTATAATTACGAGGTGTCTGCAACGTTTGTTGATGCATTTCATTACCATACTGTTAACACTCTATCTTCATTAATAATTCCATCGATGTAATTAAAAACAATCGGATAGGGAATACAACACTTAAAACTTGCTTATGTAATTAATCTGTAGCATGTTTACTTTTTGCAAGATAAATGTTTACCTAACTCTATGTGGTGTCGCAACAAACAATGAAGTGCGGAAGTTTAATAAAAAGCAACAAAAACAGATAATGTGCACACATGTATATTCATTGAAATGACAGGCTTGGACCGGAACGAATGTCAAATGTGGAATTTGAAAATTGAATTATTCGAAATAAGAAAACGCGGACATATGTGTCGTGTTCTGAGAAAACTGGACAAAATGCATGTTCGTAAAGTGTCATCCCAGATTAGCCTGTGCAGTCCGCACAGGCTAATCAGGGACGACACTTACCGCCTAAACTGGATTTTCGCTGAGAAGAGACATCATTTAAACGAAACATTCCATTAAAGCGGAAATTGTCGTCCCTGATTAGCCTGTGCGGACTGCACAGGCTAATCTGGGATGACAATTTACGCACAAGCATTTTGTCCAGTTTTCTCATAACACGACACATATATTCAATTAACAGCCACACACATTTTTTTAAGCTATTTAATTATGTCATGTTATTTTAGTATTTTAGTATATTTTAGGTGTCAAATTTCAGTGCTTAAATAAGCAACGTGGACACAATGTTATTTCAGTATTGGTTTTGGAGTTTGGTTTTACCTATACTGGAAGGTATGTTAAGCTTTTTTGCTTTTGTTTTAACTACTAGCTTTTATAAAAATGATATGATTGTATTAAAGCACGATTATAACAGGATATGAAGAAACAATTAAATTAATTGAAGTTAACACATAATTCCATTCTATTTTGTTTTATGCACTGAGTAATATTTAATTCGGATAAAGGTTATATGCATACATGTGTTCCATGCTGACGTCAGTGTACACACAGTTTTTATATATAAACGTCTACTCAATTCAGCGGTTAAGTAAATATATCACGTGACTACTTTTTGTTTTGGTCAGTTCAAAATTATTTACGAAACTTACAATACTGTATATTGCTATCAGATGGCAGGTGAGTTCATCTTAAATAGCAATCATATCATCTTCCTAGAGGTCCAAAATAGTATGCCCACGTCAAAGAAGGGCGATTAGATTATTTAGCACCTATCCGTCGGTCGGTTGGTCGGTGGGATGCCAGTTAGGTAGGTCGGTCATCACACCATTCGATTCATTGCGAGATCTTAAGAACGTTTAGATCTACACCATGCAAATCGGTAAAAGTGTTACTTCGGAAAAAAGAAAAACATCTATTGATTTAAAGGTCAACAGGTCAAGGCAAAGGTCCAGTACACAGGGGATTTTCAGTTATTTCATTAACAGACGATATCTTAAGAACGCCATGACCGACGATCATCCAAATCGATATAGTGATTACTAGAGAGTACAGAAAGAACTTCTTGATTTTGACGTCAGTTGGTCAAAGGTAAAGGTATATGTGCAAAATTAGTGTATTGCACTTAACTTTGAGAACGCTCTGATCTACGAAAATTCAATTTAGTACAGTTGTAACATTAAAAGAAATAGGTCAAAGATCAAAGTCAAATGAGAATGTAACATGAGATTTGTTTCCACAAATTTCCAGGAAATGCATAATTTTATGATCTTATACATTGGTATACTGGTCAGTCTTAACGGAGGATGACTCGCAATAATGTTCAAATCATTTGATCAAATGTCAATGTCACAAGGAATAGTTTGATGCAAGTTAAAATCATACACATTTGTCAAACATCGTTTTATTATATGTTTACTATACTGCAACACTTCTACCACTGCTTCTACAACCAGTTCATTAACACTTAAAGTGTGGGCATTCTTTTTTATTAAGTTTGAACGTGTATGAAGTCTGTAGTAAAATCTGTGCGTTTTGGAGTTCGTAAGTTAAATGAAAAAGTAACGAATGTTAAATGACTTTTGTGACGTTTGCAAATATGGCCGCCTTAGCGATTTCACTTCACACATTTTACACATTTAAACAAAAACGGATCGTATGTGCATTTTAGAAAAAGCATGACTTTTCTATTAAATCATTACTACTATTAAATGATGACGCAATATTTAAAGAAAACTAAAGTATATGTGTAATAGAAGAGTAAAAGTGTAACAAAAGAACAGTGTTGAATACAAATACATCCGGTATTGGGGAATAGGTTTGAATATGACTATTGTTCCTGCGTTGAAAGTAGTATTAAGCTTATTATTTTATATATTTTATTATGAAAGGTTAATGTTCGGTTATACTGGGAAGTACTTGAACATTTATATTGTGTAAGTGAAAACTGATGTTTTCACTTTTCTTTTGAAGAAACTAAATACCGTATTTATTTTTTAAATACACGACCCTCCGTTATGAACGTACCCCACCCATTTGTTTAAAATGACATAAATATTACAGCCGAAAGTAATGCTATCGTTTGCTTAAACAGTCAATTGATATAAACGCGTAAATTTGACTGAAATGTTTGGATCTTGAGCTTAACAGTCCAAATATTATACTTTTATGAAAGTGGTATTCATGAAATGATACAAATTATTTTTACCTCTAGTACCCCACCCCCACCCCCGCTTAAGAAAATGTAAGACCAGTGGGATGATGTTTCTTCGAGAATTTACGGTATGGATGTTCAGATAGAAAAATAGAGAAGCATGTTTAAATCAAGTTAGAAATGTCAAGGGGTTCTAATATAAAAAATATATGTTGTTTAGTATAAACATTACATTTTGAAAATTATTACAATTTACAAAATGAAAATAGAAAATATGTGGATTAATTATAATGAAACGACTTTTTGTTGCAAGTAAAACTTAACATACTTAATTTAAAGTATAAAGATATAATTGATATTTGTTATTTAGGTAATTAGCTAACTTTTCTGTTTAACTGTGTACATTAATTCAGAAAGGCTGTATCATTGTTGAATGTTTGATCTAAATATAATTATAAAGCTACTGATTAATAACATGATTTGAAGGTTCATGTCAATGGTACTGTTTTTAAAGATCCAAAGCTCAATCTGGAGAAATAAATAAAGGGTACAGGTATTTTTGTCTTTGCCATTAAAGGCAAACTTACCATGATAGATCAAAAACTCTTTAGACAATTGTTCTATTACTTCCATTAATTTAAAAATGTTCTATGATAAGTCAGTATGTCCTTAAAGGTATTTTAATTATTAAATGACCACAATATAATTCTTAAACGAAAGGTTATTGTCACACAAAAACAACACTGAAGTGTCTGATTTTAAAGCAAGGACATATATATTATTATGGAATCAATTAGAATTCAGACATGTATTTAACAAAAACACGAATCATATGTATTATGATAAGGCTTTGATTTACTTATAGTTTTCGTTTTTTCATCGTATACAATTTGACATATGGCGTCAAATAATAGTGTAACGTCATTTCAAATCTTCTTTAAAATTGAAACGGGCCCCATAGCTCAAAATGATATAAACTGCTTATGTGTAGAAATCCTAACGGTGTAAAAAAGGGGGCTTATATGGGTATTCGAACAAATACTCAATTTCAATACTCAATACGAAAAGATTCGCGGATCCGGGTAAAGTGTTTGCTTTCGAAACCGGTTCGGATAGCTGGTTTTCTATAGGGTTGAGTCGAAGTCAAAATCGACGTACATACATGAAATACACGCATCAAAAATATTTGGTTAAACAAAATCGAAAAATTATAGAAATATTGTGGATGAAAACATTTAATTTTTTATAAATGAAACGTATCTATTAAACAAGATTTAGTAAAAAAAATCATACGGCATTAAGATGAAACAATAACGTGTTAATTTGGCATTCTTACATT
Source organism: Dreissena rostriformis (assembly GCA_007657795.1). Lineage (NCBI taxonomy): Eukaryota > Metazoa > Mollusca > Bivalvia > Myida > Dreissenidae > Dreissena > Dreissena rostriformis. The sequence continues at coordinate 15,067 of VMBQ01006884.1, forward strand.
AACGTAAGAGACACTGTATTGCTGTTGGAAAGCATTTCATCTATACTTGTTAATGTTCTAGTCAGTAAATGATGTTTAAATATAAAAAAAAATAACATTTAAAGACTACTAACATGATTTCAAGAATATTATATTATTCCGTATCTACGTCATAATAAAATAAAATATTGATATGACTTGGTGAACAATTTGACATTTTTTTTATAGTGTAATTGAACGTTTGAATTGCCTTTTTTAATGCCTAACTCGACCGACCAGCATTTCCGAAGGTTTTTTAATTTTTACTAGCCGATCCGACCGGAATAATTGCTTTGATCGTCCGATTTTTTGGTATCGCGCAATATACGCGTTCGTTAAATAAAAACAAAAAATAAAATAATCACATTCGAATTATTTATCTAAATGTATGTTTTACTTTAAATGCTCCCTTCCGCATGCGTTTGTCAAAAGAATTACTCAAAAATAGGAGAAATATATTGAAATGGTTTATTCACATTCGAAATAGAAACATTGATTCAAGCTTGTTTAAGTGGCTTTGAGTGTAACGTTAGCGAGATCCGTTTCGTTTAACAAACGTTCAATAGTTTGTATTAACAGGGTGACATACAAGTATGCCCATGACGTTAAAGGTAGTTTGTTATAGGGTTCTTTTGCGCGACACACTGCACACACACAATTTGTATACTGTAATATACAATCCTTCATAATTATGATACATGGTACTATTTGAAAAATAAGAAGCCTCGTATTGACAGTAGTGTGTTGACGTGGACCTTCAATACAGGAATAATGTGAGTCACCCCAACATGTTGACCAATATAGGTTTGTACGCATGTCCTAATTTTAAGTCATGTTATGGATGAGGAAGTTAAGGTGATGTATCTTTACATATGGACTATACATATGATACATCAATGCAGCCTAGCACGTGTTGTTTACGCGTGCCGCAAAGTCTTAAATACGTAAACAATTTACCATATGTTATTACAAAACCCTCCATTATTTTCAAAACATACCGGACAAGACTCGATATATACAGTCAGAGTGATTGAATGACCAAATCGAAATAATAGATTTGAAATGAAATAATCAGGATGGGGAAATATTGTTTTCTGTATAATATGTTCACGTTACTTCTTATTATGACGAATGGAACTTATTTCAATATAATTATATAACTGTAACATATAGTCAAAAACGGTATAATTACAACTTCTTTCACTTTCACGTAAACGCTGCATTCTGATTTGATAATCCTTCCACGTTACCAGTTCTTTATTTCCGGATGATCCCACTTCATATGCAAATTAACTTGTTGATATTCATGCCCGGACTACTTTTTCATTCGTAAAAAATGCAAAATGACGTCATTTTACGCCAATGTTTACGATGCTACGCGCTATAGTAAAAAAAAGGTCAACTATAGTGTCCATGTAGCAGACGAAGATACGGAGTCTGATTTACAGGAAATTTCGGATTGAGCTGGCCGCAAAATCTAATCCAAAGTGTCACCAATCTATTGGAATTATCTGACGGCTTTTTAGAAATGTTTGACCAGCCGTTAGATGATATCGAAAGCGAAACTGAAAACGAAACGAGAAATGAAACCACTAATAAAGCCGAGGTCGACGAGAAACAAGCGCAGAATACGTGTAGTGAAAAGAAGGAAACTACATGTATATACAAGATACTGGAGGATTGCGATCTGGAGAAAATAAAGCAGAATAAATATGCTAAAAAACAAACAAAACACCAAATGTGGTGTGAATTTGTTTAATGGTAAGATAAGTTGAATTCCTTACCCCATGACATAAGTTAAAATTATGATTTGTTGATATGAAATTAACCATATACAATGTGCCGACTTATATACACAGACACCATCTATGCAATTAATGTTTATTTCTCCAGTTTTCCTCCCATACAAAATCCAAACTATTGGTCTACTTGTGACTTCATCCAGGTCTTCATTCAAGTAATTTTTTCCTGAAAGAAATACAATATTGTACAATTTATCAAACACTATTCCATATTTTGTCCATTTGTATAAATTGCATGCTGCACCAAAAAAAAATGAAAATTGCTAAATTCAACTTAATTTACTCAATAAATTACAGCACAATTTATAAATATTTATTGTGCAACATTTCCAAATGTCAATTTCACATCATTTCAAAGCGTCATATAACTAAAGCATTTAAGCTCATCTTTTTGAACAGTTAGCCAAATGTCTTACCTTCCGAAGGGATAATCTATAATTTAATGCATAAATTTATGCATAAACGCCGCCGGCGTTTATGCAAATAAGGCGTAATTTTCCCGACAGTTTATACACCGATGAAATGCGGAAAAAACCGTTCAATTCTTTAAAAAAGAGCATGACTTCATAAATTATAAAAGAGGTGAATACGTAAAACGTTGAACGTCGACGCTTGAATATGCAATTTTCTATAACTAGGGTCAGATCTCTGCGTTCACCCAGTATGATTTTAACGTCTTTAACTTACGTTTACATAGCTGTTCCATGGTCTTTCGGTACTCATGCAACACATATATTTTTATAGGCCAATCATTTGTAAGTCACGATGTGACCAAACGTGTACAAAGGTTACGCCAGCGAGTTGTAGTACCGCGTGCGAATGAGGGAGAGAATGACGAGGAGTCGCTTTTATACGCTTTCTCCAAACTCTTGTCTTATAGCAAGCTTTTAAATGATTTATAATGCACCACGTTCACTACAATGGTTGATGTGCAGGTGAACGTTTAACTCAACTCAAAATATAATCCAAATTAAGGAAACAATCCTAAGCTTATAACTTATGCTGATGGAGTTCATGGTTAATGTCGTCGAGTTAAAGATTGGCTGAACGCATACTTGGTAGTAGCAGGCCAAGGATTTCTGCCTAGGTATACTTTCTTAACACGCGTTCATAGTAAATAACAATGTTCTCCATTAAAAAGAAAGCATGCATTGTTTAATAGAGAAAATAAATCACATGATTTGGTTGTAAACGTTCGAGAGTTCCACCAAGATATTTGAATCATGAATAACACGTGTATCAAAGTACAACTATTACGTGTTTTTCATTTTAATGTGCGTTAATCGGTTCCAATTCACCTATGTGTGTCACTATGAACTATCCGTTGGTGCAAAACATAACCTATGGGGAGATGTGGCTTTGCATACAGTGTTTATTTAGCAGTGGGTTGTTTGTATTGTTTTAAGCAATGTGTTTTCGTTTCTAATGTTATACGTGCATGTAGTAATTAAAGTGTGCTAGAACAAAAACAAAATAACAGTCTTAAATCAAAGAAAAAGACGAACATTATTAACATATATGTTTTATCATTCGAATGATTTATACATTTCGGTGACAATAATGATCGTCAATGTAAAGCTGGTAGCGATTTTATTAGTAATGTCTTAAAGAATCAACAAAACCGGGTATTCAAACGACTAGTTCAACCCGAACCATGGTTACATTTGTTTTAAAAAGGTATGCAATCATCTAGATTATATAAACTTGTTCAGGTAAAGTATGATTTGTTTCTTCAACTGTCATGTCAAGAAGTTTTAATCAGTTTATATGTTCAATGCAACATTTAATTCTTTTATAAAATGTTAATATTACATAGACACATTTTGTTTTCAGTCCAGTACCTCATTGCAACATCCATCATACTACCAAGTTATATGGAACCAGGGGAAACTAATGTGAAACTGGCGTTCGGTTATAGCACGAAACCAAGCAAAGTTGTACGTTACAAAGATCAACAATATATCGGCGAGTGCGTATTTGTGTATGTGGCTGACTGTGTAACACACAACGATTTCGTCGCCTTATACAATATTTCTGCAGAAAGCAGCTTCATAAATGCATACGTTACAATATTCGAGTTCAATGAAAAAACAGCAGGAGAATACACCTGTTCAAATGAATATACGATATCCCTTCGAAGCGCCGGTATGTACGAATAGATATGTGCGCGAATGTGTATTTTTAGCGGCTTTTATTTTGATAGCTTTATATAGTTCTTAATGTAATTTGTTTTTGGCAGTTCTGTTGTTTTTGTCAAACATTGCACTCAGTCCTATTAAGGTTATCACTTTTAAAGCTTAAACGACGTGCAAGCAGTATTTGTATGGCTGCATTATAGAGTGCGATATGGCCCTATGTGGGTTCAATATGTACTCAAGCTCGGTCCATTAAGATGACCGTAAACTGCTGGTTTGATATGAGTCATTGATTTAACTGATACTAGTATTGTATTCCATCGGGTCTCAAAAAGTTGACATTCTTTTACTCTTGAAAAAAAAAGTTGGGTAATTGAATTGTAATAACATTATAGAACTTTTCATTTTAATTGCAATTTACATTTCTATGATAATTTTGCGTATTTGGTAAATAATTATGGGCTAAGTGTAATGTTCGGTGCGTTGAAACCGATTTAAAATTGAATTAATGAAACTCTAGAAACATCCGGGAGAGGTCTGTGTTGTTGTTAAGTCCGATTGCTTTCCATTGACTAATCCAAGGCGGTACCACCAGTCGAACGTGTATTTTATTTATTAAAATATTGTCTATTATATGGACGATTTGATAATACCATCTTTAAAAGATAAGTGCAAGATTGGAATATTTGTTATCCTTAAGAATGTTTATTGAGTTTTTGTGCCTTTATTCAATTTGATAAAACTTTGTTTGCGAATATATTTTGATTGTCAAAGCTACATAGATCGTGTAATAATAATCCAAACGTCAGTGTGACTGCCTAAATAAATCATTAGAAAATAAGCTTTATGCTTTAGTTAATAAATGTATAAATTTACATACGGGGATGTATGAACTATATTTGGATTGGTACATTTATAATATAAATATTTACCAATAGCATCTACTTTACAGTAAAACTCACGTCTTTGAAATTGGATCCACAGACGCTCATGTCATATCCAGTTTACAATGAGCAATCGACTTTCACATGCACCAGCTCTACGACCAGACCCGCTGCAAGTATTCAGTGGTTTGTAGATGGTCGGAACATTACACACATGGCTAGCTATACATATATGTATTATGTAGCAACCAGCATTTTGAGGTACACACCCCAATCATACGCAAGTGCGAATCTGTCGTGCATAGCATACTACTTGTACGCGTACAGGTCTACGAAAATTACACTTCTACGAGAAACAACTATGGTCGTTCAATGTACATAAGCATTTCTACTGATAATTGTATTATTATTTATAGTTATCTTGACAGATTACTTAAGACTGTTTTCCTTTTAAAAGTGGATTTCTTATTTTGAATATAAACATGTATCAAGAATTAACTTAAGTTCAACGTTTGCATATAGATATATTATAGTCATATTTCTTTCACGCACTCTTCGACTCATACATTTCTACAAAAACGTACAAACTGACATACAAACGCTCACATACATTAATCAAGTGATGTCAACATATGAGTTCTTAAATGTTTCAGTCCCTGTTTCCAAGCCAGCCATATCAATGTATAACACCAACGTTTCCGAAACGATTATAATTAGAGAAGGAAGATCGGTTGAGTTCAGATGCTCGACTACTTCATACCCGCCCCCAACTTACCGTTGGGTCTACCCAGGAGGTACAGCGGACGGGGCCACCGTGACAGTAGTTTTTAACCGTACTGCAAATAACGCGACTATGTCATGTCTCGCAACCAACGCTCTCTATTCCTTGAATGGGTCATTGCCGGCTAAATCAATGAGGATGCAGACCATCTTCAGATTGAATATAACCTGTAAGTGAATGATATTATTTGTGTAATGGTCATATAAGAACATGTTTTATAGTGCTTTATTTTGGTTATGTTGGCTTTTTTTCAGATGGTCCTGAGAATATATCAGCAATTTTCAATAATTCTATTGAAATTACTGGTAACCAAGTTGTGTCTGTAATTAAAGACTGGTCATTCACGATCTCATGCCAAGCCATGAGTCGCCCGTCGTCTATTTATTCGTGGACGGCCGTTAATCTACACATGGGCGATAAATATTTGTCTGTCAACAAAGTGGATATTGATTTTCCTAAAAACATTACATGTACAGCAACGAATTATATGGTAGACAGTCTGGGAAACGGTTTCACAAAGTCAGGAACCCTTCCGATTGTTTTAAATATTCTACGTAAGTTTTCTTACGATATATATTTTAATGTGTGGACTAAATATAAGTTTCATAATACCTTCCAAGGCTTACTGTTGCTCTCTTCATTATAAAGTGTTATATATTATGTTATATAAAGTGTTATGACTAAAAAAGAACACCGTATTATTTTTGCAGACCCCCCAACCGTACAGACCATGAGAAATCGATCGGTTGAAGTCAACCTCAATCTCACGATTGAATGTACTTTGTCGAATATCGGCAACCCACCCGCCACTTACTTCACGTGGACAAAGCTCGACAATAATATCGTCCTCCCCACAGGTCAGACTCTGAAGTTAGACCGTGTTCAATTAACAGATGAAGGCGTTTATCAATGCAGTGCAGCAAATATAATGCATGCTATTGGAAACAGAACAGAACATGGATCTAGTCAATCACAATTCTTCCTAGATGTTAACTGTAAGTTCGAGAGAAAGAAATAAATACTGAAGTATTTTAACACACTTTTCCCAAGTGTTCTTTTGCATTTTATGCCATATTGATCAAATTATTGTCTCTTTCAGACGGAGCAACGATCGAGAGATTCTATTCAAACATTTCAAACAATAACACAATTATTGTCAATCAGTATCAATCAGTCAAACTAATTTGTGAAGTGGCTGGCGATCCTAAACCAGACGTGCATATAATAAACGCAACAGGAAAGGAATATGCAAAATTAAACGGTTCGTCAAATTCATCTCATACTTATTTATCGGATCTTCCTCGAGCAAGATGTGAATATGACGCTGGAAATTATAAATGCCAGGCGCGAAACCTTTTTAACCCAGCTGAACAGGAGGAAAAAATTAGCATAATAATAAAATGTAAGTTGTGCTTTTAAACGTTGGCTATTTAGGCTTGTGTCCATCGTAATAAAAGGGACCACGGCAAGGACAAAATGGATTCTTACTGCAATGTGAACTATTATAAAATATTTGTTTTTTTAACTGTTGTAATTAAGTATTTATTTAGTTAATCAAATATAATTTAAAAGAAAGAAGTTTAAGAGAAACCACAAAGCAAAAAGTTTTTTAAAAAAGTGGTGATCGAACTAATCGATCAGGAGTCGTACGAAGAAATGACAATAGCCACTACTTTAAGCAACTGCGCTATCAAGCTTGGTTAACATTGAACAACGTATAGAATACTCACAATATTTCCGTCAAAATGTAAATACAAAAAGGGCAACACAAACATGATTGAAATTATTTATTTTTAAATTCCGAACTCATGGTGTTTGCTTTTTAGCGAGTTGTATCCGTTTTAATGCTAATATTATTTCTGTAAAATTCAGATGTTGTTTATAAGTTGCCCCATTTGGGCCCTTTTAAATGACATGGCACAATACAATAATGTACAGCTATTCAATAATATATGTCTCCAGGTGCCCCTAGAGCATCTCCGTTTGCACCTCAAGAAACAACATTCTTCAGGGCTCCAAACGACACAGTTCAACTATTGTTTACTATAAAGGCGTACCCAGAGCCGAGTGTAAACAATTTCACGTGGTCCAAGAAAAATAATATAAATGATGTGTGGGAAACTATTTTCAATGAAAGTCATTACGAGATCCACGTATCGGATAATCGTTTGCAGACAGCGTTAACAATACAAAATATTATTGTGAACGACTTTGGGACATATCAAGTTAATGTGGGTAATCTTTTGGGGTCAACAAATGAAGTGTTTCTTTTCCAAGCCAAAGGTTGGTTCTTAATAAATGTATGCACTGACTTGATTAAAGTATTCACCGATACTTGTTAAAGTTAACTAAACTATAATCGTCATAATAATAGAGTATTATTATAAGTGGATATATATATTATTTTCTTTGTCATGGAGAAAAAAAGCGATACAAATTGTGTTCAGTCTTGTTGTAATAGTGGTGGTAGTATTAGCTATTAGAATATATGTTGTAATCAAAATGTATGGGACATTGTAGCAATACCTGAAATCCCGCCAAATGTGCATGTTGTACGAAATGGAAAAACTGAGCTCGAAATTCAGTGGATTCATGGATTTAATGGCGGAAAAGAACAAACCTTTCAAATAAGCTACACAGAAATACATGTTGAAAGCTGGAATGACAAACGTGTTCCCGTAAATAGAAACAGACATACTATAAATGGGTTACGGCCGGACACAACTTACATAATTAAAATGCGGGCGGAGAACGAATATGGTATCTCTCGATGGACTGAAGATATAACAGTATCCACTCTAATGGAAAACGGTATTTGTGTTTGCAATTTAAGTTTTTCGGGTTGCTTTTATTAAATATTGCATAAACTCGATCAATTGTTATGCCGTTACATTTTTATTGATTGAGATATATAAATCAATCCTTCTTACAAAAACGGCTTTTAAGATCTGCTTGTGCCTGTGCTAGAAAGTTTTAACTTGGCGATTACTATAAACAGGCTTTTGTGGAAAAGGAACAATTTAACGTTTAACACGCGCATTTTAATTATAAACTGACATTCGCGTCGAAGTAATGTGAACTTTAAAAGTCTGATTTGACTTGTACGTGTGCTATAATAACGCAATTTGAAGCGTATAACAGGGAAATGATTTCTATTGTTTAAACTCTTTCAAATGATCCGATCATTAATACTCAGGATTCTTTTGTTTTCATGGAGAAAATAAAAAAAATGTATAAAAGTCAATGCGTAATCATGTTTAATAATTATATGTAAAAAAATTAATTTTTATGGATATTATCAACTGCATGACATGCAAGGGTAACCAATCGTGGTTTGCAAATGTATGGAAAATATATTTCAAAAGGATCATCCGCTTTCATATATTAATGGTAGTGTCGTTATTTTATATTAACAACCATCAAATATACATACTGTTTATATCTAGCCTATTCCAAATATCATTCAATAAATGCTAAACAATTGTTGTATATTCTTCTTATGCAATGTTTGGTTATGAATTAGACATACAGTTGTGGTTTAACATGTAACAGTACTCCTCGGTTAAACACACGAACATAAGAATTGATATTGATTGCAGATGCACAAAGCTCAACTGTATCATCATCATCTGTTGGTGGTGCCGCAGGTGGCGTTATTGGATGCATTGCAATAATAGCGGTTGCAATAGGTGTTTACAGATACAGATTTTATGGTAATCATCAAGGCGTAAATACATACATTACTATATTATTTATAGCTTAAGTATTGAAACGAAAAATGACTTTTTAAGCATATGTTAAGTTTTATGCAACATAACCTTGTGACAATGTGAACGTCGTGTTTCAGCATTAACACAATCTGCTCTCTGGGAAAATGTTCGACGAAGGTAATCACTTTGTATTACTTCACCATATTAATGCGACTCCATAAAGATGTTTCGATTCTTGTTACTGATCTTATATTATTATCTTCTCTAAAGCTGTATTAAATGCTTTGATTCGTATTAAGGTGCGTATAATTAATTACATTTATATTGCATACTACGGTTGTTTATTAATGTCTACGTACAGAATAAACATTTTGTTAAATAGTCAGACATAAAATTATAAATAATGTGAAAACAACTATTACATAATGAACATCGTTGGAGTATGTTGTTTGTTTGTTTTGTTTTAAGTTTTCAAACAAAACGACAGGGATGCGAGACATATGATCACCTAGGTAATTTTTCGTTTGTTACGAACTACTGAATATTAAATTGTTTATCATTGTGTTTTAAAGTTTAGCTATATACATGTTTAATTATAGTTCATATAATATGTTTATAATATATAATATATAATCATCTAGATAAAGCTTCATTAACATTCTAATTATATAAGAAGTAATTGCGTTATTCATTGCGTTTTATATGAAGGTATATACTAGACCATGTGAAGTCGGATTACCTAGTGTATGAACTATTTCTACTTTGTAGACAAAGACACATATACAAAACGTGACTACGCAACTCTTGGTCGAGAGAAGTAATTGCTGTTAAATATATGTTATATATCATTACAGAAGCGTTCGCATATTGTGTTTAATAATACTGAAAATGCTTAGTCAATTATATGTATGTATATCAATCGTTATGAATGTATAGAATCATTAAGGTTTAGCTTATTTTTCAGACAAAAACATACCGATACAGCATCAGGCAATAACGAAACCTACAGCTTCGGTAATGTCCTTCTGATGTCTGAATATTTCTTATTCTCGTAAAGGTTTTGAGTTAGCTAAGAACGTTATATCAACGCATAAGAGTGTATATTTTTAATTGCATGTACTTGTTTAAGTCATATACAATACATGTGTTATTCTGATGCGTAGTTGAGAGTATATGCTATTCCGAAACACCCAATGTCAACTTTGCATTTCAGAACAACGTCAATCGAATACTTATGAGACGCTAACTGGAGTTGAAATGAGAAAATATACAGGTCCTCCTAACGACGTTATGCAACACAGCAAAGCGCTTGCCAATGAAGATATCCCGACGTTCTCAGTGGAACCAATCCCGGTTGATCAGGAAGAGGACTATGCCAATATAAAACTGTCGGGCTTATAAAAGAAGAGCTTCATACTCGTACCATTCAACAGCAGTTTTTGTTTGTACAAGCATCACATTTTGTGGCAATAAGGTAATGTGACGATATGTATTAGTATATAATGTTATTTTTTGTTATTATATTGTAATGTACATATTGTTAATTGCATCTGTATATATTTGGTCAATGTATAATTTAACAAAACTGTAAACGTACGTACATCAGCAGCTATACTTCTCATAGAACTATTACATATTCTACATCACGTTTAAGGACTGTGTAACATACTAAGTAAGAATATGCAGTGGTACACGGTTTTCTCTGTAAATATATCGTAAAAGTACCAACAACAATAACGTGTCATGACTAGGTAACACTTATTGATACTAGTTATATCTTCACACATTCAGACATAAGCAACAAATAAGAAACTTTAACGCTATCACATAAATAAAACATATATTTTACATCATACTATTTCAGTATTTCGTCAAATAAACGCACAAAAAGGACACCGTCGCTTTAATATGACACGTTTGCTTATTGCAAGACATGCACATTGGGTTTATACTTTTTTAAGGCGCTAAAATGCATCGTCATGCCATATCTCATTGCACAATCAAACACGTTTTGTAATTGTTTCACTTTATAACGTATCACCTTTAATAATACGCTTACACGTATTTACTCTAATGAAGTATAAAACCTTAAGTGTTTTATATGCTTATGTGTCAATATTGTATAAATGTTGTTTTTGGAGCCACATAAATCCACACCTGCCTATACGCAAACCAAATGAAGACATTTAACTTGTTATAGTTTGTTGTTTAGTGTTGTGTTGATTTGTTGAACTATTTATATAGACTGGTAATAAAATAGGATAAGGCATAACAATTCTAATAATATCATAATTATTGTATTAATGCAGTGCACATTATTCATTGTTAACAACTGTGATAATTCGAACTTCATTTATGCAGTAAAGTGCATTTTTATTTTTGAAAAAAGCACATAGAAAGTACAGTTCCGGGTCAGTTGTTCTCATTATTAATTGTTTTAACACTATGTGTGTATGTATTGTGTATGTTTTGGTTGGTGAACAAAATAACGAATGCGTCTGTTATATTATATGTACATTGCGGTTATGCAACTGCTGCTTATAATATGTTTATATAGGTATAACATTCTAATAAATATGTTCATGTAGAAACAATCTTACTTAAGATTATCTTGATACAGCATACATGCACATATATCAAGAAAATCAAACATATGTGCATATGAAAGAGACACATCTCATAATTAAAATACTTGAATAAACAACTTCTGATACACTCTGGCTTGACAAATATACATATAGGCATATTAAAAGCATGGCATATAATATATTAACCTTACATACCATAGCGTAGCATCGTATAAAACAGCCAGTACATTTAAGAACTTTTTGCAGAATCTGACAAAACAATAATATCACTTACTTTATATACATGTACATCTATTATAATCTGTAAATATATTCATTTCAGTATAAATCGATATTTCGAGACATTAAAGTGAGTCTTATTATTAAGCACATGGTCAGCTGAATCCAGTGTATTTTACCAAAGTTATCCATGCAGATGGTATATCATATTAAAATACAATAATATAGATATATAATGATAACGAAAACAGACAACATTGACAGACAAGTCAGAGGTTTGTTAGATGAATTTTTTTCATACACGTGACCGTAGGATTTGTACAAACCAAAATACACATACTCTTCATACAAATTTGGTAGAGATTCACCTCATAAGAATTTATCTGAAATTAAGGTGAAATAACTTCAATAATTGGTGTTCTAGGAAGAGTTTCGACGTGTTTTTTATAGCCATGTAGGAATACGGACTTGCTGGTAATGTAATGTCATTCTTGGACAAATTGAAAGAAACATAGAAACATGAATATTGCTGTGAACTCATCTTTCCAAATCCAGAGATTGGAGTATGCAAATAATGTGTTTTCATTGTTTACGAGCTTAATTGCTATGGAAACTAGATTGTTCAAACTATTCTAATGATTGGAAGGTATTAGGGACAATCGTACAAAGTGTAACGAACATTCACTGAGCGGTTTAAGCTAAGAGAACATCTTTGTCTGGTTGGCGGACACAGAAAACGGGCAGCGGACGACGGACCCTGAATTACCACATTAGCTTATCCTTGAGTACAATGTTTATTTTTCTATAAACTCGGGTAAAAGCGGACATGTTTGTACGAATACGGGGGCATGTACATTAGACACGTCTTGTAAGCATACGCTTTAAAACAAATTGATAATGTGCTCACAATATTAATAAAAATTCCAACATGATATTTAATCTTGGTTTACTTAGAGAGTTACCCCGATGTTAAACTTACATCTCAGCCTGGCAAAAATAAGTAACCGACATGCGACAGTGTTAAAAAATGTCAAATAATTATTGACAAAATGGAAAATATTCCAAGCACAAAATCGTGAGAAATACATGTTGAAATATAGCTGTTTAAATAACATCGACAATGGTCGTTTACTGCCCATGTGTGCTACATTATTGAAGACATGTGTCTAGAATAAATCTACGCTCATTCAACAAGGTGAAATAAACACGTGAAAATAAGCAAGATATGCAGAAAAATGCGTGCGCATGTAATTTTCTGATTCGTTTGATAATAATACTGTAACAATGTAAGGTACGCTGGCCAGCTTGTATATTTATATTTATTCTTAATGTTTTTACACTTTTTTTACATATGTACATGTATATGCGTACGAAAACGATTTATGAGAAATCATGTTTTATAATTTCCTGAAACCTCTCAACGAAGTCTGCTTGAATACTACTCAATAATGCGTACATCGACGATAGTATCCCTTGTTCTCAACGGTTATTTTCATCGGCCCGGGAGTCCGCTTTAAATAACTCTCAGTTGATGCTTTAAATTTTAAACAGTATTTATTTATTTGATGTTTAAAGCCATTATTATGACAACCATTCGCATGATTTCCTGGAAAGTAGGTCATGTTTACTCTAGACTGGTTTTATGATTTAAATCACTAAACTGTTACATATACGTGTATAGGTGTTTAGAGTTTATTAGTTGGTTTAACACATAAGCTAATATGAAACATCAACCTGGAATTAAAAGGTTGCTGTTAAACTTCGGTTTGTAAATTAGCATGAATTAAGATGCTTTTCGTATAATATATAGTTAATTGAGAGTTTAACTTGATTTTGTTTAAATAAATATCTCAATGCAATACTTATAAAAATTCAGCGGCATTACAATTTAATTGACACATGGCCAATAACACACAGAAAGACGTGGACTATAAAGGAAAAGACAGCCCATTACAGAAAACAAAAACAAAAACATAAATTGTTTTAAGGCTTATTGCCACTTTTTACACATACGTTTTATGACGAAGAAATGATGACGATGGTGGAGACTTGTTCACACATTTGCAAAATGAAATCGCCCAAAAATCAATGTCATATAATAAAAAAGAAACCATGCATTATAAACACATATTCGTGCATCTAAATAAACATCATGACAGATTAAAATGTTAAAATAACGTTGCGTTTTAAAGGGACTTGTTATAAGTTTATCAAAATGAGAATTTTTCAACTTTTTGTCACAGATTCAAGAAATAAACCAACAAAGTACATCAGTGTGCGAAATAACACTAATGCCGCAGACTTATACTAAATATACACTTTCGTTTACGAAAAATCATCGTTAGAAATTGATAAAATTATAAAGCGTCTCAGACGCGAAACGATTTAAAAATTTCGATTTCTTGTGTTATCGTTATATTTTGTAACAGCACGTGGATGGTTACACAAAGTATGAAATAAATGGCAACCCATGTGAAGACGGATGGTAAGGTCCGCAGATAATTTAGTCGTATAGTTTCAACGACGACCCGAACATTAACTCTGAATTACACACACACACGCACGTGTAGACGGATGTCTGAGTGGTTTCGGCTCTTGGCTTTTACTCCATGGGTCAGTGGTTCAAGCCCTGGTGTGGTTAACTTTTTTCTGTTTTTTTTACGTTTTTTTTTTACTTTTATTCTTGTTTTTATATTGGAGCTCTTAAGGTCTGATGTTTATATTTATCAATTTAGAGCAGTCAATTACAAACATCAAAATATGCCAAAACAAGTGTGAACATGTCCCTTTAATTAAGCTAATTCTCAAACGCATTAGTAAAGCAGTGATTAAAATTTCATCATTGTCTGGAACCTCGAAATGACATGTTTCCATGCCTGTTTGTAGGTCAAAAACAAACATTGTACGGTCATTGTTTTAATGCGTATGAAATACGGCGTTCTTCTGGTTTACTGGCCTGTTTCTGTTCACCAATTTCACTTTTACCCTTCACCTCGGACAACGATTGTCGTACATCGTCCACAAAACAAATGCAGTTATTTTCACAAACAGCGTATGGCTTAAGAAATTCTTTTCGTTAATGGAGCATTTGAATTATCCAATGTAGGCGTATACCAATGTTGAGGTCTAAAGCGCCACACTGTTGTTTGGGCCTCTACCTATTATTTTGTTCATTACCTTTCTTGTTTTGATTCTCGTTGTACGGTTTTAAATTGTTGAAACTTTTCAAGTGAGAACCATCATCTATTGGGTTTTAAACTCGATGTACTGGTGTTTACAGAAGCATTAACTACATGAAATGTTCAACGAAGATATGTAAATCGACATATTTTCAATAATTTCATCGTCCACTAGAGTCCAGTGCACATCATGAGCTCTGATGTTCGATTTCATTCTGAGCATGCCAACGGCACGCACGCAGTTGATGAAGACGACGATAATGATGACCTTCCAGGCGTGACGTGAGATGAAGCCACCATATCGGGCGAACTCTCTCCCAATCGTGTTATCCTTCCTCTTGTAAAATTGCACACAGTTCATTCTGTAAAGGTAGTGATGTAATCTAAAGTAAAGAAAAAGAGCTGCCCTTTAAATATGTTTCGAAAGGGTTTATCAGGAGACGAGCAACGCATACGAAAATGTGACAGGGACACAACAAACATATGTACTGTGCACTATATTGAGGATTACACACGACACTGTAGTATCTATAATAAAAACGGTTCCTAGATAAAGCAGTGTGACATTCAATCCACAATATGAAATGTTAAACATAACTTCAGCAGTTAAGTAGTTCTTTAAAAACTGACGAAAAATCACCATGGTATCTCATAATATTCTTCATCATGGTGAAATACGTCACTTTGCCCTCGTCTCGAACGAAGGTTTTGTCTCTGGGCGCAAGCTGGTATGTAAAATATGTGCCTTGCTGCTTTGCTTAGTCCGGGTACCCACTCAGATTGTAAATACGCTAGAAGAATGGAACATTGTAGTACGGCTTGTTTCCGGTGAATTTTACTGTGGTTTGTGGTCCGTTATGACGTTGAATGGCGTAGTTCTATTTATATCCATACCGAAGAGTGAACAAGCGCAGACGACACATTAGCTCTTCGAGCTCATTATTGTTGTAACGTGTTAACTTCCGAGCTAATGCACAACCACCATATGCAACAATGTGGAAATGTAGTATTAGTTTCCCCGGTAATACATTAAAGATCAGCTCGGTGCGATTGATGTTATTGTAGAACATGTTGACAGTTTCACTATTTAAAATGTGGTAATTAAAAGTTTTATAATTGTGACAACTAGTGATATGTATAATATATTAAAGAGAATCTTATATTTCGTATCGATAATCGATTCTGGTAAAAGTTAGTCCTAAAACAAAGAAAACCACACAAAACACGAGGTGTTGAACCGCACAAAGATCTATGAATAACGTGTTTCCATTTATTAGAAGATAAGATTTAAACCAACACAACCGCCTTATCCAGACAATAACGATGTATCACTTACTTTGCTGAGATTCTAAAAGGAATTTGTCTTTCGGACTGCTAAAGTATTCCCAGATTGGGCAGAAGTAGCAGACAGAGTGTCACGTGCCCGAATCTTACGTGATCAAAAAAAACATTGTATGACTATTAACTATTGTGTCAATCAAATCCACAAATTAAATGACACATTGTTATTATATATGCTAAGTGGTGCATGGAAGTATCAAAGCTATTAAGAAAGTAGTATTTATATGAATCGAACGGTCAAGACGGGTGAACCAAGAATGATGACATTTTTAATCATTGGAAGTTCAAAAATGAGTAAGTTTCAAAATAAAAAATGAGACCAGGGTGTGTGGGTGTTTTAAGAGTGTTCATAAATTACATCAATGCAAGTATCAAAGCATTGTAACGTGCTGTATTTGATGTTAGGCAAAACTTGCACTTTACAAGAGTTTGTACCTTTTGAATTAGAGCAACTCAAAAACCAAGTCAATGCCAAGATAAAAATAAGGTTAGGGTCAAAGCTCTGAAACATGTAGTTTAAGAGCGAAAAAAAGAGTATCTACTGTATACGTGTATGCAAATCATGTGACCCATGGGGCTTGGCCAGTTTTCATTCTAGGGGCATGATTTGAACAATTTTTTTTAGGACCACTATACTATTTCGCACAGTAAAGGACTACTATACTATATCGCACATCAAATGTATAACGCATTTATTGCAGTTTCCGAGATTTTTTGTTTAAATTTTTTTTTATCTATTTTTTAGCTCTGGTGACTTACATATGCAGCGGAACGGAAGAATTTGATCATCTTTGAAAGATGGTCACCCAAAGATCATTCCTTTTAAGTTTCGTTCAAATCTGCACAGCCGTTAAGTATATATTGTTTGAACGAAAAGTTTACGGACGACTGACGACACACCACAGACAAAAGGTAGTCCCAAAAGCTCACCCTTTGAAGTTAATGGATGAGCTAAACATAAAAAATGGCTTGCCAAGTTAGTCTCAAAGTTACAAAAATACTGTATCTAAGATATAATCATTGTTAATGTTTTACTTCATAATTATTATGCACAGTGATGTCATTTCAAAAAAAATATTTGATCAGAAAACAAACATGCCTAAACTCGTATATTTGCAATTGAAGTATTACTTAAATGTGTTAAGCCATCTTACTACCATGCAATTATTGTTGAAATTTATTATTTTGCATTTAAATGATAAATTAATTGGCTAATTACTTCATATAAGGATTGTCCAAATATACATGTCAATCATCATCGATTTATTGCGTTCATGTTTACAATAAGAAAACTGATTAATTAAGGTATGTTGATTTTGATGTTCATTTCACTTATACCAATGTCACATCGACTGATGTTTTAACTGCACATGTTTGGACACATACAAAGGGCATTAAAACATGATTTAATGTCGAAAAACATTATGATTTTCTTATATATGAGAAATAAATATTAGACAATATAAGTTCATATTTAACCTTTTACCTGAATAACCTTGACGTTTTCAAGAGCTTGTTAAACAGGTGTTCCGCGACGGCAGGTAAAATATAAGAAAAAAAACATGTTACCACTCTAGGAGCTACATTTTTTACTCAATCTAGATGAAACTTAATCCGAAATATAATCTTTACAATATCTAGACCCAGTTATAATCTGGATCATGTGCGTATTAAGCTAGGCCAATTGGTTAAAAAAAATCGTGTTACCACTTAAAAACACGCATCTTGATAAAACTCGGGTGAGACTGGTTATCTTGCCAATATCTAGGCCAAATTAAAATATGGATTACATGCATCCAAACACCAGGTCACCACTTCAATTCTCAGAAAACTATTTTAAAATTAACGAAGTAATATGTATGACTCAATCTAGATGAAAAATGACCAGAATGTTTATCTTGACAAAAGCAAGTCATGTTTAACTCTGGGTCAAGTGTGGTAAGAACAAGGTCACCACGTCAAGTCTTCGAAAATTGTTGTACCTTGAACTGGTGAGCTTTGAGGCCATTATGGTTTACACAGGTTATAATCAAGATTAAGTGTATATGGTACTTTCCCAGGTACTTGATGAACAAAACGAAAAAAACATGTTTACCATGAATGCCAAAATAACTTTGAAATAATAAATTATTGATTTTTCTCCACACAACAACACAAACTCCGAATGTTCTATATTTCAAAATATAGAACACAATTTGCATAGATACATTTACACAATACTTAACAATCTTGTCATGAACGTGTATTTAAAATGGCGCAGCAATTAAGCCATTAACAAATTAACCATTCATGTATTTAATGCATCCATACGAAATAATGATTTTCAAAATTTGCTTAACAAGAGCTTTGTCAAAGATTCAACATAAATCCTCAGCAGTTAATGTTGCCAAAGTAAGAACACGATACATGTACCCATACGTTTCATCAACCTATCTCCAATTTGCTTTAGTTATGGCAGGATCCAGACCTTAGTTTTAAGTTATTTCTCTAACCATAGCACTGACAAAAAAACTGAAATAACGTTCATATACACCATAGGACCCTCTATCCTCATACCAAGTCTGTTCAAACTAGATTAAGCACTTTTTGAGTTGTTGCAGGATCAAGAATTTAGATCTAGTTTTCATTTATTTTTTAACCATATCTAACACAATTTTTGACATAAACATTGAAATAATGTTCGTATTCCCCATATGGCCCTCTATCCACATACAATCAACTTAATGAACCTAGCTTACGCACTTGTTAAGTTATGGAAGGATCCAGATTTTTCGGTCGAACAGACGGACCAAACTGAAATAATGTGCTTATTCCCAATATGGCCCTCTATCCACGTACCAAGTTTCATCAACCTTGTTTACATTCTTTCTGATTAATCCCAGAGTCCACATTTAATTTTTCAATTATCTCTGCAACGATAATTTGTGTCTGACGAAAACAATCTGAAAGAGCATGCATATTCCCCATATTAGACGGACGCATTATTAACCAAGGAAGCGCTTGTTGAAAATATTTTGAAATCAGATTTTCAGAAATCAACCGTTAATTTGTATTGTTCAACAAGTAGTTAAATAATTTCTGCCAAGAACATTAAGAGCTCTATTTATTGCCAATAATGTGGAGATGTTTGTCTATTTTTATGACATGGCAAACGAGATTCAAATATTCTATTCCGAATCGAATAAACTGTGTAAATGATCAATCAAGAACATGCCGGTCAGGTTTTGTTAATTTCTATCTTGAGCAGTAACATAGAAGTTATCGGGAGTATATTGTTTGCAAAGGAGCCTATATTAAACATTAAAAAATTATGCCGACCATAAACCATTATACTAAAATCGAAACATGCCGTCAGTTGACCTAAAACGTAAACGATTTTGTACTTGCCTTAAATTGGATGAAAACCAGTAACCATTATATTACCATCGACACAAATATGTCTACCATGTAGACAATAAAGGACCGAAATAACTGATCCGGCTGTTAATACTTATCAAAGAAACATTTCTGATATAACTTGAATTAAAGGTCTGAATCCGATTGCTGTCTTTATGTATACGAACACTTGAATAGTTTTTTATGATACGCTTAATATTAAGGCCATATATAATTTACACAAGGCATATTAACAAATCAATGCATTCAGATACGCATTACAATCACATTTATTATAGAGCAGTGAACAAACATTTGCAAAAGCGGCCGCACATAATCAACATCAAAAATGCAAATGTTTACTGTAAAAATAAGATTTTTGTAACAAAACCAACAGCATAATGTTATCGACTGTTTTTGCTGTTGCTGCTCATTTGAACAACTTAAAAATATAATGTATAACTTTTATTATTAATTAAGCAAAAACATACATTTAATGATGCAAGCAAGTTGTATTACAATATAAAAATAGCTCAATAACAACAACAGTTCCTGATATGGTCCCAAAATTTAAAGTATTAAAAGTTTATATGTTCATGTGTAATAAGGTAGTACAAAATAACAATATTAAAGATCAATCCCTTTTCAAGACTCCACTGCCTAGAAGCTTGTTTGGAGCTCCCGTATTTCAGCAGGGGTCTTATAGTCCCTTTTGCAGCCCCTTTCCAGCTCCCTACAGGAACTCAGCCACAGCTCCCTGAGGTTGGGCAGTTTGGGTAAGAGGGACCTGCAAAGATAAGGAACTTGCATGAACAATCTGCATCTTCATTTACTAGTTCTACACTTTTCGAGAGGCAAATAAAGGAGTAATTGAAATATTGCAGATCGGCTGTTAAACATTGGTCAGTAAATCAAAGACACATACAAAATATGTAAACTATATGAATATTTTACCAATAATTATCTCTCTGCGTGTATTTAAAGTTTAGATAGTGGTCAAGCAGAAAAGAATATTTTCATCCATGGGAACAGGTGTGAATGGGATGGAAAGTGAATTCCGTTCTCAAGATTGGAAATCTTCACATCCAATGTTTCTGATTCAGATGTTAAATTTCCGTCGTATTGGCCCATAATAGCATCTCCTTATAAGGAGAGACCTATATGCTTGGCTAAGGGATGGGCAATAAGACACCCAGAAATGTACTTGGCCAAATTCTACTACGTCAGCCAGATTATCTGGCCTTTCCACATTTGCAGAAAATATCACCAGAAGCACAAGCATTACCAATGGCCTACTAAGCAGGATAATAAACCAAAAGTTAAATATAAACATTCCCAACCTTAAGATAAATATGTCAGCTATATCAGAGTGGGTAATCACGTGATTGTCAAGATTGCGACGTCCATTCCGAGACAGATATTTTTGCAGTTTTATACCCTTTATTACTTGTATTAATTTTTTAAATTCTGCTCATTTTCCAGCCATTTCAACAAGAACGTTACTAGCGTTTACTTCTTATCAATATTCGCTCTATATCTCGACTTTACTCGCTGCCAAATTTCGTAGCGGGATGACCTTATTACAGCTCCACTAAGAAAATTTGCAGTGAGTAAAGTTGAGATATAAAGCGAATTTAAATACGAAATAAACGCGTAAAACTTTTTTACTGATATGGCTGGAAAGTGAGCATCATTTAAAATTAAATAAAAGTAATAGGGTATAAAACGGCGAAAAAACTTGTCTTGGAATGAAAGTCGCCATCTTGACTATCACGTGAATACCCCCTCTACATATGTCTAGTAACTACGCAGATGCAGATGGATATAATAATGCACTCAACAAATAAATTAGCCCAAAGTAAATAGATTTTTGTATAACCATGTAACGTGCATGCCCAGACAAACTGATGTTGGTGTTTGTTTTAACATTAAAATATTTTAACCAAGTTAAAATAGGGTTTGACAGAGTACATTAGCGCAGTTTATGTAACTATATTAAAGTTTGGTTATTGATATTGCAACTTTAAATGATGGGCCTACCTCAGCATGTCCATGGTAACGTTTGTTCCTGAGAGGTTTAGTGTGTGCAGCCTGACATTGGGGCCTTCTGCAGGAAGGAGAGCAGCAAGGTGGTCGGCCAGTTCCTGGTCTGGGAACGTCATCCCGGACAGGTCTAAGTGGGTGAGGCTGTGTTGCCACTGAAAGGTAAACGTACAACTAGAGCTTTGTCACAAACATGACTTGTACATCATGCTATGTTAGCGTTACCAGTAGCCAATGGCTAATTAAATCTCAATTGGGATACTAAATTCTCAAATTGGCTACTAAAATTTATGTAAATTATGTTTTAAAATAGGGGATTTCACAATTTCTGAGCTAACGTAAAAAAAACAACATTTTGGTTAATAATTAAGATTTCTTAGCGCCAACCTAGACATCGCTTTGCCAGCTATGTTCAACGGCAAATAACCTCTCTATAAGGATTACAGTTGTATTTTAACATACAGTACTAGTCATGCAAAACAACCAAAACTGTTTCACAATGTTTAGAGTTTGTAAGAAAAAGTCAAGCTCAACTCACTTGGTAATGAGCCAGTTGTTTGAACACTTATAACAGACTAATTTAAAAAAAAAAATAATAAGTTCTAATCCTCTGGGAAAACATTTGATCCTCCCGGATAACTTTATCCTCTTGGTTATTATCTAGGATAACCTTTTACAGCTTTAATTCTCTTTGAAGACTTTATCTTCCGGGATAACTCATGTTTTCAATTGGTGTTGCCTCCTTTGAAATCGTAAAATCTGCGGAAAACAGTTTTTTTTAAATAAATCTGATATACATGGACACGTAAATAATGGCATGATTTCACAAACCTTTTTGATTATAGTTTCCAACGCCCGACATGACCTGGCCTGACTACGCCCCAGATAAAGCTGCTCCACATCCGTGGCCGGAATTGGGGACAGTGCACCAACCACAAGGTTCTGGGTACAACCCCGCATGTCCAACAGGCGAAGTTTAGTAGACGTTTTCAACATCCGCCAAATGAAAGACCGCGAGATCAAAGAGGAGTCTGTACAGGCAACGCTCAATTCTTCAAGCTGTGGAAATCCAGGACTTGCAGTTTCTACATCAGTCGTTACGTCGAGAGCTGCGATGGATGTGTTTGAGAGGTATAGGGTCTTGAGTTCGGGAAATGTCTGTTGAAGATGCTCAATGTTCACTGTTTGCATGGACAGCTTGGCATTGCTCAAGTCCAGGTGTTGTAATTGTTTGCATTCCTTGAAAAACAATAAATAATAAACAAGTTGAACATGCTGCGCGCATTTGAGATACAGTCACATTTGAACACTGAACATGGTCAAGGGAGACAGATTTGGACATAGTATTATGATTATTTAGTAATATTATATCTTATTTCCCTTTTTGTCTTATCAGGTATGTGAAAATCACAGTTAAAAATAAAATAAAACAAGTGATGTTTTGTGAAACACTATGTCCCCTTTTGAGCGATTTTGACCCATATATTTGACCTTTGACCTTGAAGGATGACCTTGACCTTTCACCACTCAAAATGTGCAGGTCCATGAGATACACATGCATGACAAATATCAAGTTGCTATCTTCAATATTGCAAAAGTTATGGCAAATGTTAAAGTTTTCGGACGATGACGACAACGCGGAAGGACGAGAGGGCTATGACAATACCTCAGGTTTTCTTCGAAAACAGCTGAGGTAAAAATTGCAGGTGATTGAAATCCAAGCAGGTATTATATAACATTTACGGCAGGGCCTGAGAAACTTCACATTTTTTATTCAGCCTTATTATGCCTTTAAATGCTTATGAAACTTTAAAACCATCATCTGTTTCTATCGTTCAAACCAACGGGAAGGTTGTCTAACTCTGCGAACATATGAAATCTTTGTCAAGGAGGTCTGGTAAGTACTGCTTATACCAGAAAACAGACTCAAGAATGTCCAAATAATACTTTGACTTTTAATGCAATTGACCTAAACAAAAAAATAAACAAGATGTGTTTGTGAAACACTATGTCCCCTATTGCGCTTTTGACTCGTATATTTGACCTTTGACCTTTAAGGATGGCCTTGACATAGACCTTACACCACTCAAAATGTGCAGGTCCATGAGATACACATGCATGCCAAATACCAAGTTGCTATGTTGAATATTGCAGAAGTTATGGCCAAAATGAGCGATTTTGACCCATATAATTGACCTTTGACCTTGAAGGATGACCATGACCTTGGCCTTTCAGCACTCAAAATGTGCAGCTCCATGAGATACACATTCATGCCAAGTATCAAATTGCTATGATCAATATTGCAAAAGT
>VMBQ01006885.1:18378-35878 GCA_007657795.1 Dreissena rostriformis
AATCAATAAACCTTCTTTTCAATAATATATTTACCTCGCAACCATTACTTATTGATAAAATCGATCAGAGGAAAACATGCCAATAATATTTTGATTGTACACGTCTTAATTGGGATTCCAACTGATGAGTACAAATATCGAACACTTCGTAGATTGTTAAATAGGTCTATTGTCATACCTGGTTAGGAAAATAAAGAACGAAGGCGTTCCTTAAATAGGCCAAAAAATCCCCATGTGTTTGCAAATTCAATACTACATATAAAGGCCCAATTATCAATGCACCGCATGCAGAATTGAGTAGATAGCATTAAGGTTATTACGCAGCAAACAGAGCGCTCCAGCTAAATTTATAACAACTCAAAACGTGCATGGCTGTTTGTTTAAGTGCATAAACAAATTGTGTATGATGACGATTGCACGTGAAATTGTTTGCCTAGTGCAGACGCTATACGACAATCCTATTTTCCTCTCCAGATAATCAACACATCGTAAAAGACGTAATATCCTCTCGAGTGATAAATGCGACATGATAATACGTATTTGACGAATGTTTAACTACATGGCTGCTTTTATGATCGAACAGTCTGCAATCGACTGCACACACACGCTTTTTAATCCAATGGCACATCAGTGTTAGGGCGTAATGGATGAAGGATCGTAATGCAATTTGTTGGAAATATTATATATCAAACAATAATGTGCGATTTTTCAAGTTGATATCTTGAGCCTTTTTTCTCATTATTATGAAAGAATTACGTTTGAAGTGCATTTAAGTGTTCATAGATTTAAACACACGTTGTCGATTCCATTGTTTTGGGATTTTCCATTTTTACCATGATGTCATACAACCAGTTTGGACGTTTCCGTTTCTATTTAAAATGATATCACCCGATTTTAATTTAAGACAAGTTGGTGCCAAAATGCATTAACAGAATGAACGACATACTACGTCATATAACTGATCGATCGTGCGATCCTTTATGGATCAACGCCGGCCACCTTAGTAAAGAAACGGATCTTTGTACGACTGTCAACGGGCATATCGATTCTATACTTCCCCACAATAAAGACACGTAATATTAAAATCAATATTCCTTCTTTTCAATGCTATATTTATCTGGCAAACATAACTTATTGATGAAATTGTTCAGATCAAAACCTTGAAATAACATTTTTGATACACGTCTTTATTGGGATTCCAAATCATGCCCACAAATATCGAGCAAATATGATATTGAATAGGTCTATTGCTATACCTGATTAGGAAAATAAAAAAAGGAAGCGTCCCTTCCAAGAAACAAATAATCTCCATGTGTTTACCAATACAAACCTACATTTGAAGGTCGTCCAATATATAAATGCACCACTTAGCGTTTCCTTGACCTTTGAGTTATGAGACGGGTGATACACGTTACACTCTGTCTCCGCATTCATTGTTCCTGGGATTTTCTATTTCTACAGTGAAGTCATACAACCCATGTGGGTATTTTCTTTTATATTCAAATTGATATCAGCCGATATAATTGTCTTTGTTGAAGTCAATTTAATGCCAAAATGCATATATTGATTGAAATACATACCACGTCATATTATTGATCTGTCTTGAGATTCTTAAAGGTTCAATGCACGAAACCTTAGAATAGACACGGGTCTTTGTACGTCATTCAACAAGCATATCGATTCTTAACTTCCCCACAAATTAAGACATGAATTATTACAATCAATATTCCTTCTTTTCAATGATATATTCATCTGGCAAACATTACTTATTGAGGAAATCGTTAAAAGGAAAACATGTAAATATTATTTTGATTGTACACGTCTTAATTGGGATTCCAACTCATGGGATTCCAACGGATGAGTACAAATATCGCACACTTCGATGATAATTGAATAGGGATATTGCCAAACCTGGTTAGGAAAATAATAAACGAAGGCGCTCCTTCACATAAGACAAAGAATATCCATGTGTTTTTTAATACCTCATATATAGGCCCAATTATCAATGCATCACAGGCAAAAAATTAGTAGATAACAGAAAGTTAATGACTTAGAAAACAGCGAGCTCCAGATAAGTTTATCATAATAAAAACGTGCATGGCTATTTTTTTAAGTGCATCAACAAATTGTGTATGATAACGATTTCATGATATATTGTTTTCATAGTGCAGGCGCTTTACGGCAATCCTATTTTCCACTCCAGATTATCAACACATTGCAATAGACGTTATATTATCTCGAGTGATAAATGCGACATGATAATATTTATTTGACGAATGCAGCTACGCTGGTCGCATATGACTCATCTGCGCATGACGCGGATCATATCATACCACAAGAACTAGTTCATCCTGTATAAATTATTACTAAAAAATCCCACAATACGTTTACACAATAAAGGCTGTAACATAGACCTGATAATGACATACATGTTCAATACACAGCTGTTCACCTATATACTGTCTTATGCGAGAAAAAAAATCGATTTCATTTAAACTTCTCCTTTTATTATACATATATGTGTGTCACGTTCTGAGAAAACTGGGCATAATGCATGTGCGTAAAGTGTCGTCCCAGATAAGCCTGTGCAGTCCTCACAGGCTAATTCGGGACGACACTTTCCGCCTTAACTGGATTTTTGCTAAGAAGAGACATCATTTAAACGAAAATTTCCATAAAAGCGGAAATTGTCGTCCCTTATTGGCCTGTGCGGACTTACGCACAAGCATTATGCCCAGTTTTCTCAGAACACGACACATATATTCTAATCCTATTACCAGTATAAAGCCTCATCGTTTGGTGGATGATAAAGACAATTGTATTCCGTATCCAGACTTTCAGAGCCTCGTGTACGATTGCTAAGATATTATTCCGAATACTCTCACAACTTAAGACAGTATTTGCTGAAATAACTTGCATAGTTATCTGTGGAATTTGCAAACCTCATGTAGCTTTACGTTTACGACTATTTAACAGCATGCCTATAAACGATTTATAACCATAATTGATGTTGAATATAGGGACAAACGATGCAAGGAGTGTTCGACGATATGTCAGTTAACTAAAAAAAGGTTATCTTTTACCACAAATATAGCACAGACAATTGGAGGAGGTAAGGTCGACCGAACTTTTTTTCATTATCATTTGTAAAATGCATGAGTTTTTTTCCAATTTCAATAAGGATGTTAAATGAAAGAGAGAGCGAGAGAGAGAGAGAGAGAGAGAGAGAGAGAGAGAGAGAGAGAGAGAGAGATAAATATATATATGCACCATTATTTATATATAAGGGTCAAATTAGCGAATTTTCAAGAGTGTACTGAACATGGTCTTACACTAAACCTAGAACACAAAATGTGTCGGTCGGATGAGAGGAAACTTATAACTTGTTTACGTCTAACCAAAAATGTTGTAAATTCATAGAGTTTCCACAATTGACTAATATCTTAAGTGAGATGATCAAGACCTGTATTCACATACCGGTGTTTAAACTTATGAGAATAAAGACGACTTAGGCCGAAAAGAACAAGCTTCAGATATTTAATATCACAGATGTTGGGCGCGTGGCAAAGCCACTTAGACACTCTCAATACGTCATAAAACTACATGTTTCATCACCTCGACAAAAAATAATAATCTGGTATAATATATATTTTATCAGATTTTTTTTTTGTCAGAATGATTAAAAATGTTGTTTTATGGCATTTTGATAGTGTTTGATTTGTGTGTAAGTCCTTGATTTCATTTGTTTCACAAAGGAGGGGTAGTGGTGGGATGGGGGAAGTGACTTGGCCACGCTCCCAACACCTGTGTTTAATATAAGCATGCTTCTGACAATGAGCATTAACACGTTTTTCTACTTCTACTTGTACTAAATAAAAGATCGCGTTCCTCATGTACGTGTACTTTGAAGACACGTTTCTAGACATTTGTGTTTTAAAATTTAACTTATACAAACCATCTTTGGTTAATTTAAAGGTAATAGTTCACAGTTTGTCTAAACGACAATTAAAAACACGTTAGATTCAAAAACTTATTTATGCAATGTATTCAAACAATACAAATACATGTTCATTTATTGATAATCATCAATCGAAATCGTAAAAATAAAAACTCTCGTCGATCATTTAGCAAAGACGTGTATAACCGTTATAGCGTTTTAACAACTTATTAAGGTTCGAAACACTGCGGCGGGTGTTGGTAGCGAGTAGGCTTTTGCCTTTAGATGTACCCGTTTCGATCCGCAGGACTTGCACTTTTTTAGTTTTCCTTGTTTTTATAATTATTTAAAACTATTTTAAATATAACAGGTGTACAAGAACGATAATGTAATGACATTTTCAAAAATACATGTACGAAAATCTGTGAACAAGTCCCTTTAAATAATTCCATCAGCTTTAACTTCGTATTTAGCATGTTTGCATTTATTCACGATAATATGAATATATGCACAAACCAAATAGCTTTTTTACGACACAGAGTCTCCTCGAAGAACGTTGAACTTGTATGGACGAAATTGTGATGCAAACATCTATCAATAAACTGTATTAATGGATCTGTGATTGATGTATTAAGGATGCTACGGTAATATATCGATACGTGAATATTTCGTATTTCGCCTTTGTTATAGCACATTGCGAGTTTGGCCCTAGACTTATATATGCATGTAGTATAAACCAAGCAGCTTGCTATTTTGCTATCTTTAGAACTTAACAATCACTGCATGAATCTCTCATAGACATACATTTAACTTAGGCTGGATTGGTCTTTGTCGGCTCGGATACTACTTAAAAGTACCCCAGGTACTCTTAATTATACTACAATGTACACCGGTTACGCTAGAAAGCAGTTCTGCATTATCAAAACATCTACACTGTACAACATTGGTCCTTTAATACTACTAAAAATGCTAATATATGTATTTATTAAATAATCAACGTTCTCGCGGTATAGGATATAAATACTTATCGATCAATGTGTAAACGATATAAGAATGTGGTAAGTGGGTAATGCGAACCAATATGAATGTTTCAGTTATGCGACCTACTAAATATTCTGACCTTTGCACTCGATATTGAGATAGCAATGACTTTGTTGTTTGTTTTTTCTCAATAATCGATGCTGGTTGTTGTTGTTTTTTGTTGTTGTTTTTTGTTGTTGTTTTTTTTTTTGGGGGGGGATGATATAAGTCTCAATGTCCATAGCATCTACTGTAACAACATGATTACGGATTGTTACGATGCTTCAATTTTTGTTTCCAGTTGTTGTTGTTTTTTATTTATTTTTTTATATGTGTAAACATAAAATAGACATTGTAATTTAAACAAACACAAATAAATTACCCTAAAGACTTTAAGTTTCAGACACTCAAAACATTTTTTTTTAATTGTGTCCAAATATTTAGATACACAAAAATATTCAAAATGAAAGTTTAGAGATACCATGAAAATATACATATTTCATCTACGTTACTATGTTTGATGTAGTTTTACAGACAAATACTCCTATATCTTTGACCACAGAGTACAAAAATATACTAAAGAATGAAGATTTAAATATATAAAAATTGTAAATTCAAGGGCTTTCCTTTGACCAGAGCTCCCGGGTTTAGACGCTTTAAAATTACAGAAGACCCTTGTTTGACTCGTGAGACAATTACGTCATGCGTCACATTTTACACGGGGGAATATACCAACTTGCGTCAACGAGATCAAAAGTTGTTAAGACTAAGCGATAATTGGCTTGGGGCGGAGTATCTCTGTTGGTAGACGCTAACCGTTATCGCCCGTTTCCAATCATTGAAGCACAAGTCCGCCCAGTAGGCGGAGTTCGGTCCATTGAGAAATCTAGTAATGACCAATTAAAACATTGCTGGTTCGATGACGCGTGTATCAACGTTCCATTATTTATCATAGCGTTTGTTCTCAGCTGTTTGCGGAAAAGACATGTTTTTAACCCACAAAAAACAGAATGGACTCACCCGCGTCAGTTTTAATAATATCCAATATATAATAATTCCATCCACATCCTCAATACACTGTAAAGCATATTTTGAGAAATACTTCCACAATATGTCAGAATGTATTTCCAAAGCTGAATACACCCAACCCTGTTTTACTTCATGTTTGCTCCGTTCAAAGACGCGCGAAAGTTTAACTTTTAACAGCGCTCGTCATACGGGTATTTGGCAGGAATCTCTCTTGACTATTCATAGNAAAATATGGTTTTAAGAGTAATTGACTCTTGAGATTTGAGGTCTAAGGAAAGCAGCTTAACTACTTAAAGCTATCGGGTGAAATCATGACCTGTATCGAGAACTCATTCCGATGTACCAAATAAAGCAAATGTAACGGTCCACTGACTTCTTGGTTTATCTTTATTATCGTCAACCGGTTGTTAAAACACAGGTGTGATGTCATGGGATTAACGCAAATACAGGTAAGATGAAATCGGATAAAATGTAGCTGTCCGAAAGTTTACAGTCATTAAAAATAGGGAAAAATCTGGGTGTTTGAAACTTTATTATTTTGGCCGAAAGGTGTCCGAAAGTGAACAATGTCCGTAAACTTAGAGTAATTACGTATACACACACAATATGTTCGTACCTGAAACGAACATGTTTGTCGCCTTAATGTAGTCCCCCGTCTCGATATTCATGTAAACAGTTCTCATATTTCGTTGGCTATTATACACATTCAAACTAACTTTAACACTTGATATGGGACCGTTTTGGGAAGTAATTGTTGGACGTGAGAATTATACAAACTAATTCATAAAACAAAACTACTGATGGTATGTACATACTTCTGTATGTAATGTTTAAATGGTGTATTGTTGATATTTATGTAAGGGTCGATTGCGTTAACAATGTGTATTCATGTTTCGTTTGTATCTGTGAACATGTCTATAGAAGTTTTTAATTAATTATTACTCAAACTTGTCCTTATAAATGCGTAAAATAGGACAACGTATGCAAACTACTTTCGTCATAAAGCTATTATATTAAATTCTCTAAACCAGAAGGTCAACATCTAATGTAATTGAAATTTTGTGAAAAAGTGGCCGCCGGTATAATACTTTTCGTTGGTAAGTGCACATATACCTATACATACATATATACATACAAAAGTATAAAAGCGCAACGAAAGGAAACCTTTGAATGATATAGTTTACTGTGTTTCTTTTTCAGTTGAGATGTTAATGAATACCGTCAATAGAGTGGATCATGTGTTACAGGTATTTAAAGTAGAACACAAATATGAATCACCAACTTTACCACGTTTGGTTGAAATAACACAGTCATTGATCATGCCATGTTCGACCACCACTTATTACAGAATGGTTACGTGCATATTGAATAATGATGTTAAATCATAATACTTCGAAACTATGAGACAACCAATGTCTCTTTTCATGTGAACACTCTGTGAAATGTTCTACTTCAAATGGCTAAATATTGAAAATAACTCGTTTTAATCTAAGCGTCGCGACTACATTGCGACTATGAGTTTCGGAGTCGAGAGCATGTCGGAGGCGCCGTTTGTTGGACGCAAGAACGAGCTATGTGATCTAAAATCAGCATGGGAAAAACACAGAATGTTTGGAATTTTCGGCATGCGTTCGGTCGGCACATCGAGGCTGGCGAAAGAGTTTCTGTCTAGGGTTTCAGACAGTTACGATAAAGTCATTTATGTCGACTTAAAAGCTACAAGCGATCTAACGTCGATGTACGTCAATATATGTGCTTGCCTTTCCGTGCATGTTGACCCGCAATCAAAAGAACCAACTTTCTGGGAAAGTAAACTTTTTGAAGAACTATTTTTAAACGTATCAAAATTCGTTTTCTTTTTTGATAACGCTGAATATTTTCTAGACAAAGAAGACACTCGGGACACACTTCAAAACCTGTTCATGTCTCTCCTCAATGAAAATTATATTAAAGTTGTTCTGACGTCTTCGACTAAGTTCCAGCTTGCAAGTCCGCGGCGTATTTACCACATCTGCGAAGTTTTTCCTCTGAAGCCAGTCGATTCTGTGGAACTATTGAGGGCTGAAGCACCCGAAGTAGCTTTTGGAGATTATCTGGATCCAATCGTGGAACTCAGTGAAGGGTTACCACTTTTAATTCTCATGATAGTGTCAGAGCTGCGTAATAATGATGGTTTGCTAAGCCCAAAGAAAATGGTAGAGTTGCTAGTGACGATCAGATTAACTCGTCTCAGTCCAGAAACTTTCCCAGAGGAAGAGAGAGTAGGTAAGCACGATTATTTTAAACCATATTTACTTAGTTCTTCGTATACACATGTTAGCAATAAAATACAAACATACAAATTACTCATGTCAAAATATGCCAGACAAAAAGACATTGTTATATTGCTTTACATGAAGACTGCAGAGTACAATTTGACAGAATTGAGAAAAAAAGCTCGATGCTTATGCTACGTCAATTGTTAAAAGCACAATCGTGAAGACTGTGTTTAAGTATTGTATTGTGTAATAAAACACGTGTTACAACTTATTGACAGTGCTCTTAAAAATAAGAAACACATTTTTTTGCAGTCCGCACAGGTTACTCAGGGACGAAACTTTCCACTTAGACTCGAATTTCGTTAAGAAGAGTCTTCCTTTTGAACGAAAAATACTATAAAAGCGGAAAATGTCGTTCCAGATAAACCTGTGAGGATTGCACAGGCTTATCTGGGACGACACTTTAAACATATACATTTTACCTATTTTTCACAGAGCGATGCTCAATTCGAATAAAAATTTCGTATCGAAATACCCGCTCAATAATCACACACATTTCAGCTTCTTGCCACAAATGGTCCATCTGATAACCATTTGTTTCTATTTTTGTACCAGGCATTAAATGTCTAGTTCATTCTGTTTAATTTCAGCTAAAGTGTATTGCGGTTTTATTGATCGTCTTGCTACAGAATTGAAAGACTGGTACACAATTCTGAACTTCATTCCGGGGTCATTTAATACCGAAGAGGCTCAGGCTATTCTATCAATATTATATTTGAACAATGTCACTCCTTTGCCCTAACAAGAGTATTTACTTATACGGCGTTTTTAATATAAAAATTTTAAACAACAGTTTAACATGTTATTATTAAAATTAAGGTACAAATTGTCACACTTAGAATAAACCATACAGACAGACATTTGAATGTTTGGTAAAATTGTATTATAGAGGTCTAAACTTCATTCACCAATGAAAACGTTTTTGATTTTGTGGACACTGTTTAATATATAAACACAGTCCTCCAAGTCAAAGCGTTTGTAAATATTAGCTTTTTTAAATTTCACAGTGATGTTTTCATTTCGACAATTTACACTAAATTTCGTTTTTTCTGGGTTAGAATAGATGATGCAACACAGAATGAATTGGCAAGGGCACAACATAGCGACTATTCGTCGCTAAAATGTTAATAATTAATGCTTGACATAATTTATGTACAATTAATATGTGTTATTTCATTGTAGTAGAAAAGCCCCACTTCAGTTCCATAAGTTACGAAGAAACTTAAATTATTAACCCAATTTTTGTATTTTCATTTCATACAGATTTCCAGACACAGGCAACTGTCAAAAGCCAAGTGCTTGTCCCAAAGCTAAACCGCCACTTTCTGAATTACGACGCTGCAAAGGGACGATTTAACATCCAGGGGATACTTCGAGAATGTTTGAATACATTCTATGCCATTCAAAATCTGCCAGGTATATAACGACACTAGCGTTAAAAATTTGGCTATTGCTATAAGGAACACTGATTTGTTATGTGCTAACTTAAGTTTACGAAATATTTTACGAAATATTCGTTGATTTTGAGCGTGAGTGTGGCTTTATAACTAATATTCCTCCGGCACCTTTACCGTACAGTAATATTCTTAACCGACTGAGTTTTTTATTTGACATGTAAATAAATAAATACATTAACGTGCTTATAGCTTCAGTGTTATAATGATGCTAGATTAACAGTGATTCAATATATTTTATAATTTTGCAAATTTATCTCTTTTAGCTACTGTTTCTGTATATTTGATTGCCGCCTAAAAATAAATTTTGTTGTGAACATAATTCACAGGATTGATACTGTTAGTGCAAAATTTATAACAAAAAAATGGATGCCCTGTAATATTAAATGCAGCAACATAATTGGGAACACAGGAATGTCAGTGGCTTTTGAATAGTAGGTTTAGCAGTAAAACCTGGCTTAAATCAATAAAGGGTTAAAATAGTCAATAAGGTCGCGACGGCGTAGTGGATTTAGTGTCCGCATAGAGATCAGGACGTGTCGGGTTCGATACCCACTCAGGTGTAGTTCGCAGGATAATAACCTCTCAAGAAACCAAGTTTTGGTTATTCCCGGGCAAGGACTCAAGATTGTCTGGACAAGCTTTATAAAAGTACCAATCATTTTCAGAAATCAGCAGGCGTTTCTGTCAAACGTTCACCGAGGTAATGACAAGCATATCTCGACGTTTTACGTCACAGGAGTATGCGAGCGCCTTGGCGGACTTTACGTTTGAGCAGCCGAACCTGCAGAAGCTGTTATTGGAGTACACGACAGAAGACACGTATACATTCTTTATTCGGATGGCTACTGAGTCCACAGACTTTATTGAGAAATATCTCGCAGGTAAAGCAATTTACGTGACTCAGATTTTGAATGTGGAGGTCAAGTGTACATGTACTCACAATTGTAGGGGATTCGTATGTACATTTATATGATGTTGACCAATGCTTTAATTATGAAATCTGACGGAAGTTAAATAAGCCAGCGAATATCGAGTAGCTTCTATGTATTACAATTGTTTATACATAATGCTATGATAAAATACTTAAGTTAACAGTAGATAGAGTAATGTTGCAAAGGAGTCGTGATTACCCATATCATAATCAGCATTAGAACCTATCCAATTGATATAAGTAAAGACAGCGGCCCTATTTTGAAAGTTTTGAGAACAATTTCAAATATCACACCATTCGTAGAAGGCGGCATATATAAGAGACACTGTCCATCTGTTCGTCTGTATGTCTATGGAAAATTAACTATCTAAGCCAAACCTTTGCCATGTATTGATGAATTGTGTAATAACATTACGCAAATGTCCACCATCATAAGATGTGCTGTGTGTAGCACCCTTCTCCTTATCTCAAAGGTCAAGCTCACACATAGTAGTGTAAGCTCAATTTTGGCAATATAACAGCTTAATAATTCCTGTCTCAGCCATAACTTTTGCCATATATTGAGGGATTGCTAGAGAATATGCTATAAAAGTAAACCATTATAAGTCGACATGTCGCGTGTAACAACCGTTTCCTTACCTCAAAGGTCAAAGTCTTACGTTGAGGTCAAAATCAACGTGGGCCTTGAACTCAGATGAGTGCTTAATGACCCTTGTAGCCCTCTTGTCTTACACAGCTTAATAAGTGATATAATTATAAATCCCACTGAAATTTCTCATCTTTCACCACTGATCATAAAAGTCAATACATGTACGAGAAGGATTATACCCGAACCCTCCATTTTATTGTATGGCCTGCATTTTCTTGAATATGAACTCTCTTGCGTTAACAGTGTAAACAAGCTCTGTTTCTTTTTATGTTACCTATTTGTTTTTACTCTTAAACTAATCATTTCTAGGTAACGCGGAGGATTTTTACAGTGAATGTCATCGTGCAGCAGACCGATACGGCAAAGAGACGGACAAAGCTACTGTAGATATTGCAGTGGGAAGCCTGTACACCAATATCAAGGTATTGTTATATATATAGAATGATGTATTACATACATGTACCTAGATAAAGAAAAAAGCTGGGCGTGAGAGTCATGTTCACTAATTTATGTTAACAAAATTGTGTACACTGATTTATGTGTTTAATATGGACAAAGAATTGACATGTGGAGCGATATATGTATATGGCTAATAGTATTTGATGCTTGAATTGTTATATTTACATGCATGTATAAATAAATATACTGATGAATTAAATACTTTTGACCCGTAGTTTACACACAATTTCTGGTTAAAATATGCATCAATACATTTGAATTTTATTTTCAGGGAAACCTTAAAGACGGCCACATAAAATACAGCGCAGCTCTCAGCATATTGAAAGGCTCTCGAAAGTCGCTACAGCTGGCAACTGTGCACCAACGCATCGGATACAACCTGATGTTACAGGATCAAAACCAAGACGCATTAACGTACTCATTTTGTTCCATATTTACATTTTACGTACTTGTTTTTTTTTAATGTTTCCTGGTATGAATAGACACAGTAATTCCATAAACATCAATATAACCTAAAAAGTTTAAAAAACGAAATTCCTGTTACAGCATTTGCATATCGTGTTAATAGATATGTTTTAAACCTTGATACACCATACGCTTATGATTATAAAATAAGTTTGTATTTTATTGATGAATACATACACTATTCAAAACCGTTTAATACATATATCTACATTTCATTCTTTACTTCTTAATATGTCATACAATTATTGTACAGTGAAAATCAAATAGTGATGTTTTTTTTTATTTTGCCTTGCATTAAAAACTAATAAGATTCAATGATTTCCACAGTCACTTCAAAAAGTCGTTGGACATCTCGCTGGTATCTGGGAAGCTATTCGAGCTCATTGCTCTCCAGTCGTTAAATAGTATGGGAATTACGCTTACCAAGTTAGGTAAGGGGTACCTTGAATACGCTTGAGGCATCTAATCCTATGATCGCTGACAAGTGTTATTATTATGTTGATTTATTCATTTGTTTTGCATGTTATTAGTTTTGCATTTCATCGAAAAATAAACAATCGTTCGATTGATAAACTTTTTGAATTATTCTGATGATGGTAATGGCAGTTCACCTGCATTGAACTGTAATTGTTTTCTTAGCTCAGTCGAACAATATATAGTTACGATGACATAATTAAAGTATAGTCATTTTTTCCTAATTTTGCCTATCTTTACAAATTGAATTTCCTACGAAGTATAAACAAAGTGTTAGACGTAATACCTGATTCTCATCAAGGTCGATTCGTTGAGGCCGAGAAATGCCACTTCTTTTCCCTCAAACGTCGACGGAAAATTCAAGGAGAAAATCACCCGGGTGTTGGGATGACCTTAAACAACATAGGACTCATGTATGACCAAAAGGGCGACGGAAGGTTGGCATTGAAATACTTTCAAGAAGGCCTTGAAATAAAGAAAAAATCCAAAGCTCCAGATCTTTCTCGTGTTGCTTCTTTGACAAATGTTGCCAACGCATACATTGCCGTTGGAACGTTTGATGAAGCATTAAATGCTTTAGACGAAGCGGAAGAAATAAATTTTATCAAAGCAACGGTTACCGCAGCTGCACGATATTGCGTATTTGAATGACACGAGGGGAAAGGTATATTTCAAACAGGGTAATTTGGACAAATCTGCTGAAATGTTCGAGAAAGCTGCAAGGGGACGCGGGGAAGTGTCGTCTGGAAAGACCGCCCACGTGGAAAGCTTGGTCAATGTGATGAAAGTGGCCGTTAAAAAGGGGGACAATGCTTAATGTATTAAAACTGGAACAACTGTGCTTTTCTTCAGTGAAGATGTTATAAAGCAGCGTCCGAAAAGTCACTGTGTGACTGAGTGTTACGATTGCCTCGCCAAAGTGTACGAGGCAATAGGCGACGATGCAAATGTCATGGATTCATTGACCAACATCAAGACGGAACTTTGAAGGCTGGAATACCTGTACGATTGCGATTGCAATGAAGGCCAGGTGGATAAAATACGACAACAGCTGAAGGACATTGATTGCAAGCTGAAGGCGATGTCTCACACCCACAACGAGGTTACAAACACAAAGACAGTGCGAACTGATTAAAACTAGTCCATGAACAATGGCGTTGATTGTACATTTATAAACTGAATGTGGTTATGAAAACACATTGTTACATGATCCGATTGATTTTTTCCTATCGTGATTAAACACACAAACTCTGAAGAACTGAAAAGCGAAGCAATCTATGTGCCTAGAGTGTTTAGTGCCACAATAACTTCAAATAGTGCATTGTAACTATTTTGAACACTTATTAGCAGTATTTAATTGTTACATTTTGTATAATTGTTTTTAGTTATTATATACTGTTGCATTATGTAAAATGTTAAATACATAACTCAAGTTAATATTTATCAGAATAATAATCAGGGTCATCGTCACAGTATATAGGAATTACTGAGTATAATACACGTACCTTTTACACAACCTTGATTTTCATAGTGTTAAATTGTTCCCCAATATTGATCATGTATTTGTTTCATATATGTAGGATGTTCTATTGTTTACACTAAGGACACTGTAAGTCATGTCCTGTGATAGTTTTAAATGTTTTGACCTTTGTAGAACATGCAATAAAATTGGAAAAAAAAACACCATTGGAAAATGTGATTCAAATGGTTCTGTATAATAAAACCGCCAATAAGTTCACTCTGAAAATACAAGAGCTTATTACATCGATTTTTATTTACAAATTAGCTATGCATTTTGTAGTAAAGTGAATGTTAACAGAAACAATTTGTTTAGGTATTTACTATGATTTGAGATAACGTGTAGAGTATATTGAATGTTGAATGTTTCCTTTTTTCCCATAAGATCATTATGTACTTGATGTTGGCTATATATTTATTCTCAGTATTAAACTTTTCATTTAAATAGTATTAATTATTATCAATGATTTTTTCTGAATATGTACCGATGCATATATGTTGTTGCTTAAACAACAATTTCCTCCTTTTTGCTAAATACAAGTAACTATCTAGTGACATGTACGTTCAAATATGTATCAATCTAAAGAACAACAACGAAAACACATGTGGACTGATTCATCGGTACCATATTTCTTTAAGCTCGATCCCTGTAAAATATTCATATATTGTGGTCGGCGTCAGGTGAACGTGTTCCATATAGAAATAATGGCACTCCAGAATTATAATAAAGTTTGGAAA
Source organism: Dreissena rostriformis (assembly GCA_007657795.1). Taxonomy (NCBI): domain Eukaryota; kingdom Metazoa; phylum Mollusca; class Bivalvia; order Myida; family Dreissenidae; genus Dreissena; species Dreissena rostriformis. The sequence goes on from VMBQ01006885.1 coordinate 33,374, forward strand.
CGATAACTCGCGCTACCCTTTAATTTAAGGCAAGTGATAAATAGCCTAATATTAAATACGGAACAATACATAATTCAATTTTGGTTTCGGATAGAAACGATATGGTCGTTAAAAGGCGTACAAAGGTCCATGGTTAAACTAAGGTTGCATGCATTGAACATTAAATAATCGCATGAAAAATCAGCAATATGGCGTAGTATGAATTTCAATATGAATAACCATTTTTGCATTTACTCAAATAACAAAATATCTAATACAGAACAATACATACAACTTATACATTTGGGGAAGTATAGAATCGATATGGCCGTTGAAAGGCGTGCAAAGACCCGTGTCTATACTAAGGTTGCCTGCGTTGAACCTTACATAATCGCATGACCAATCAGTTATATGAAGTAGTGTGAATTTCTATTTATATTGGCATTTTGCATTAACTTGTTTTCTATATATAAAATCGTATCTGTCTGATATCATTTTGGATAAAACGGCTCAATATATCAAATCGAAATGTTGCACTTTTTTATTTAATAACATTAACAACAAAATTATATTTGAAAAAAAAAACACATCCATTACGCTCTGACACTGCTGGTTCACATCGAAGCGGACGAAAATGCATACATTTTATCAAAATCACCGCTAGATTTCGGTCCATTTGAAACAAATTATTCCATGTACCATGTTTTTAACCACTCACATTAATTTGTTAGCAAAATACACCGGTACAGTCAACTGATGGCAAAACGAACCTCCTCAGTACATTTAATTTACCATTACATGACGTTACTCAAGCACCTACCAACTCTGTCTTTTCCCAGATACAACTCTCGACTTAGGACCTTCAGTCTGTTTTCCGCTAGCGGTTGCGCCATGTCCTTCGGCGTCAACATGCCTCCGCCATCTCTAAGCTCGGACGTTATCATGAGAATCAGAAGCGGCAACCTATCACTTATTTCGACCATAGGGTCCAAGTATTCGCCGTATTTCACCGGCGCTTCGGCTCTCATCTCTCAATAACTCCGAGGTCTCTGTCGGCTTCAGCGGTTGCAGCTTACACACGTGATTGATACGCCACAAACTTTCCAGTTGAAATTTCGTTGTAGAAGTCAAAACACGTTTTATATTGTTCTGTTTCAAAAGAGCAACACAAAGATTTTGTAGAGGTAAGCGAGTTTCGGCTTTCTTTGTCAATAATGTATTCGCCGTTGTCAAAAAAGAATACTTGACATCGATTGAATGAGATTCAAAAGAAACAGTCAACTGGGCGCACATATTGACGTACATTGCGGCTGGGTCGCTGGTCTCATTCCAGTTAACGTAGACTAGTTCATCATATTGGCCCGAGACACTAGCCAAAAACTCCGTGATGTACCAACAGATCGCATCCCGAAAATTCTGAACATTCTTTGTTGTTTGTTCCAGGTAGCTTGCAAATCGCGAAGTTCATCTTTTCGAACGACGAACCAGGCCTTAAAGTAGGTTTCTATTCCGATAATCATTGTTTAAGTTCTGTTGCGTTGCTTTGATACGGATGAAACGATAAACGACCTCATTATCAAATGTGTCTTCCATCATATCTATCAAAGAATTATTAACGAACCGTAGATATTTTCGGTAAGGGAATCAGCCCTACATTATCTCGCTTTGATTTCGTTATAGTCATTGTCTTCCTTTTTTGAATTCTAAACAGTCATTAGCCCCTTTTTATTTCGAATATGTCAATATTTCTCCTTTAAGTACAACTCGTTATTATCTCCCTTCGAATTCCAACTAGTAATGATCTCCCTTTGAATTCTAAAGAGTCATTGAGATTTTAAAAGGGCGATCATCTCCCTATAGATTTTAGTCATTATCACTTTTGAATTCCAGCTTATCATTATCTCCTGTTGAATTTCTTGTCAATAATTGTCTCCCTTTGGATTAAGACGAATCATTATCACCTGTTGATTTCGTATACTTAAGTGCCTCCAATTGAATTTTAACAAATCATTATCTCCCTTTGAATTCCAACGAGTCATGGTTTGTGTCGACCGTTCGTTCACGAAAACAAATTCTTCGTCCAATCGTACAATTTTACTTGACGTTTTGCACATCTGAAAATAAAAGTTAAAAAAATCTTAAAATGAAAACAAAGAGCTAATACGCGTAGGAGTAGATGTCCCGGATTCTATTTTTCTTACCTGATTATGTTTACTTGAATGTGCGAGCGTTTATGTATGAAGGTATAGTTGATTAATTATGAAATATAGTAAACATATGAGAAGGATAAGTTTAGCTAAAATAGATGTATAAACTTCTTCATGGGATATATTTCACTTAACACAGACCTTAAGATGTTCAATCGGACAACCCGAATGTGTTATTGTCATATGGCATAACTTGTTTGTAATATACTTAAATGTATCACTTAAAAATATTCAACTGAAAAGAGCAAAAAATATACGAATCGTGATTTTAAATTTCAGTTATGTTTGTATTTTGAAAAAAACTTATCCGACGACACAT
>VMBQ01006885.1:40878-57395 GCA_007657795.1 Dreissena rostriformis
TATGTTAATATGGTTCAAAATACAAAACAATTCGCAATTTAACACAATAAAATTTACCTGTTTAATGTTATTGTTATTTTGAAAGATGTTACCGACCTTTTGGTTAAATCACATATTACGCATTTTGGCCCATGTTACGTTTACGAAAGATAATTGGTTATTAGCATAGTTGCAACTCAACTATGCTTATGTTAGAGCTTCATTTCGAAAACCGACACTGAACGGTTGACCATTATGACGCCTTACCTTATCAAAAATCAGACGAAATATCTATTTAATATAGTATATGGTAATACTTACAGTTTTTATTTAGAAACGTTTTTCTAACGTTTTATTCCAAGAATATTGCTGACACCGTTTTTAGTGAATTTTTCTTAGACCGTTTCACGTGAAAAAACCTACGTTTTACGTGAAAACAAATTTCGTTCGTAAAACAATTCTGTTCTTGTTGATAGTGACCTCACACCTACTTTCTATTTCCTTTGTTAACTGTTCTGGGAGAGGTCAACTGTTTACATAACTGAATTCATTAGGCCCTGGTTTAAGGATAATTAAAATAGCATTGGTTAATAATAAATAGAAATTTACATATTCTCAACAGGAAGTGGGGCATAAAGCACTTTCATTCTTTGAAAATGTGTAAAAAATGGCGGAGTACGACGAATGTTTTCTGATTATTCTGGTATCAACATAACAAGCCATAAAATGATTGAATATTGTTGAGCAAGATAGTTTTTCTGATAAAAATGTACAAAACTTGAACATGTTAGGAGGTAAAATGAACTTACTGAAACTGTTTTAACTCCAGTTTATAACAATGTTTTACACATATATGGACTGACCGATCACAGAACTATCATTTCAGGGAAGAACAAGTACTAAATATTAACTTCCATAGCAGACTGCCTACTTTGTACTTTACAAGTTCTTTTACAAGCACATTGGTGTAACCCTGTAGATCACAGAGGAGGTCGTCTAGAGCATCACAATTGACTTGGGCTACTCATTTACTTTAATACAGTCCTGACCTATGACTCTGTCACATAATGATGGAAAATGCAGAGAAATCAGTCTTCAAATTAATTCCATACCTTGAGGATTTGGCTGCCTCAATTCATGGCTCAGACTGGCTGGTTCTTTATCTTTAGTGGCATCAGTTGATATGGACTCTGGAAGTACCGGAGTGAAACCTGTAGATTCCATATGATCAGCACAGTCAACACTGGCCTGTTGTATCATGAGAGGCTCTGACTCCTGTATACATTCTGGATTGTGGGTGTCTTCAACAGTAGCCTCAATGCATGTAAACATAAAAAGTCAACAGTTGGGTCTCGTGTGTCTATTATCCATTGGTGGGTCTTGCTGAATTCTATAGAAAATATATATTGGCTTGGACAACAGAAAATTTTGCTAGAATAAATAGTCTACAGTTGGGTCATGTTTTTATCATCTATAGGTGGGCCTTAATTATATGATAACAGAAATACCAAAGGAAATGTTTTGTTTTCCAAAGCACTACTAAAAGGTCACTATCATAATTGTTTATGCTTTTCAGTAAAAGGTATGTGATGTACACAAAATAACAACACACATATCAGCCACTAAAATATGTGATAAGACATGCTTACAATTAAAATCAGAAAAACTTTAGACTGGCAAGGAAGTTATTTATCCTTTAAATCATTAAAATAACTCTGGACAGAAATGTCTAATTGAGCATATAGGCTATTTCATAAGGTGTCCAAATCTAAAGGTATTCCTAAACTTCTTTTTTTTAAATGGGCTACCATAACAATGACTCTGTTATGGACCACTTTCATAATACAAATAAACAGTGGTCAATGATCTATCAAGGGTATGAACAACTATTTTACCTTCTTCATGGCCATTTTTGTCTTATTCGGGAAGAGGTAACTCTGTGAAAAATGATTTTTTTTATTTTAGAAATAACTGGTTATAGAAAAAAATAACCAAAAACATGTTGAATCTCATAAAAAATACACATGTCACTCTTGATAGGACAGTAAATATGTTCAATACTTCAAGGTTGTTAAAAATATTTTATTGCATAAGCATTTTTTTGAGAGGATAACAATTTTCAAGGCACAATTAGTTTGCCTATTTTTACCTCGCAATTGTAAGACTTATTGAATTAGTGTGGCCAAAACAAGGGCCCTGCCTTTCAAACACTGTTTTACATCGTTTGTCTGTTCTCAAGCGCTCTGTTTTGTTCTGAAGAATGATAATTCAGTCGAATTTACTGACAGCGATAGGAGAGAAAGTAACAAAAATTCTCCATCCCAATTCGGTAAAATGGGAGACCTTAATGAAATTCTTATATTCAAACCTTCTACTACTATGTCCTTCATCTGCTTTCCATTCCACTCATTGACTTTACCATTTGCAACAGCATACAACATCATGGCAACCTATACAATTTCAAGAAGACCATAATACTCCACTGTCAACCACCTAAATTTTAGCAATCTAAACAATTCTATTATTTTAGTGATGAAACCTTAAACACAAGATGAAAAACCTCTCAATGTTGCGAATTTATTCACTTACTATAACCCCTTAGCAAAAAAATCATTCACAATATTCCCATCATAACAACAGTAGCAATCTATGGTTCCCTGACCTCACTTTTTATTTGAATATCAATATAATTGAGCACAAACGTTGCCATATGCTCTTTTGTTGACAGCTTGTTTGTGGGGTAAAATTTTGAACTGTAAACCTTTGCTATGTATGCAAAGGTTGTGGAACTATGTATTTTTTTCAACTCCTCACCTAGAACTTAATTTAGGTTAGTTTAGGTCATGGATTTTGTTCTCATTGAAGTATTTAATGTACAGTTTAGATGAAACTTCATAAACAATCAAAATAATCATACTGAAGGAATTTTGCATTCTTTGATTGCATACAAAAGAAATTCTGATCTTAAGTTAGATACGTTGTGGAAGTCTGCACAGTACCACGTTCGTAAATAACACAGCCTAACAAAAAAAAAATCTCAATTATCTGCCACAACACTTAAAGAAATTACGCTTTATATTAATGTTAGCTTGTGTGATACATTGCTGTTAGATATTGTATTTATTGATATCATTTCGGTAAAAGAACTTAATTAATGAAAAGTTGGTCAGTGACCAAAATTACCATTGAATAAATGAAGAAAAGTTACAATAATAGAAAATAGTCAACAATGGCAAAAAATTAGCAGACAACACTAAACAGTTAAACAATGAGGGCTAAATAGACAAAACAACAATAACATGGACTGGTGAGTTTCCATTGGCATGGACACGGGTTGTAGCCAAAAACACACTCACAAAAAGCAATTAATTCAAAGCATACCAGTCAAAGTAAACATCAGATAAGGTCTAACCGTGGCTTCCTGTTAAATTATTCTTTCTTTTAGCCCTCTTAGTTACAATATAACATTTAGTTTCTCAAATATCTGTGTATGGAAAATTTAAAAAAAATATATTAATGTAATATATACCTTTGATAGTTCCATGGTACTGGAAGACAACTGATAATATTCCTTGTGGGTCTTCACATCATGTCCCAGATGCTTTGCAAGCAATTTTAGTTCACCATGAGTCATGTCGAGAATCTGTAAAGCATGTTAATTCTTGATTATATTCACAAATATGCAGTCATTATCGTTCCAGTTTGCTGCCAATTTCAAAACTTGTTTTGCATCTTCCACAGAAAAGATGTACACAAGAAAGCTGTTATCTGTATAGTTGTAGTCATTATGGTGCTAAATATTCTTGCAATAACACCATGCATTAACAGAGTCAAAAATTTTGTAATCTTTAATTCTGAAAAAGCCAACACATGGTTTGGTATTTACATGATCCGCCATTTTGAACATAGCTACTTCATGTATATATGCCAAAGTATATGTTGAAATATAACAATTGGGTCTTACAATTTAAAATCAATTATTGGGTTCTCACTGATAACCATTTTCTGTCATACAAAAGCTGCCAAAATCAAAGGTCTCCATCAAGTTTTTATAACAATTTCTTCACAAATTGAAGACAAGCCAATTTAACATAATTACTGATTCTGTATAAAAGCTGAAGTATACATGTATGTATGTATGCCATTACACTGGAAGAGAATGTAGTATAATTGCTGAAAGTCTAAATAAATATTGTGCAATAATAAAGAAACCTTCAGGTCACAAAATCTCATCTGTACAGGGATATGTAACGGAGACCATAATTGTTAAATGGCTTGAGCAAACCCATAATTGCACAACTTGACTTTAGAAGTAATTGAGAACGATTGTACCAGTTTGTAAAATAAAAAAATAGTACTGAATAATAAATAAAAAGTTCAATTTTGAACCGTGGATGTTTCAAGAAATGAATTCTTTATTTTACAATGTTAACACATTTGCATACATTTAATATTGCCATATTCGAACCAAAGCAAATACATACCAATAAAACAACACAACGATTTCTTAATTTAACAGCAAAGGTTAATATAAAACAAGGGCTGTGTGTAAAACATGCATGCCCCCATATGGGCTGTCAGTTGTAGTGGCGGCCGTTGTGTGAATACGTTGTTTGTCACTGTGAACTTGACCTTTGACCTAGTGACTTGACAATAAATAGGGGTCATCTGCCAGTCAAGATCAATTTACCTTTGAAGTTGCATGATCATAGGCCTAAGTATTCTTGAGTTATCATCAGGAAACCATTTAACTGTTTTGAGTCACTATGACCTTAACCTTTGACCTAGTGACCTGAAAATCAATAGGGGTCTTCTGCGAGTCATGATCAATGTACCTATGAAGTTTCATGATCATACCAATAAGCCTTCTTGAGTAATCATCCGGAAACCATTTTACTGTGTCGAGTCACCGTGACCTTGACGTTTGACCTAGTAACCTGAAAATCAATGGGGGTCATCTGCGAGTCATGATCAATGTACCTATGAAGTTTCATGATCCTAGGCCTAATTATTCTTGAGTTATCATAAGGAAACCAGTTTACTGTTTCGAATCACTGTGACCTTGACCTTTGACCTCGTGACCTGAGAATTAATAGGGGTCATCTGCCAGTCATGATCAATGTACCTATGAAGTTTGATGATCCTAGGCGTAAGCTTTCTTGAGTTATCATCCGGAAACCTTTTTACTGTGTCGAGTCACCGTGACCTTGACCTTTGACCTAGTGACATGAACATCAATGGGGGTCATCTGCCAGTCATGATCAATGTATCTATGAAGTTTCATGATCCTAGGCCTAAGCGTTCTTGAGTTATCATCTGGAAACCGTCTGGTGGACGGACGGACGGACCGACCTACCGACATGTGCAAAACAATATACCCCCTCTTCTTCACAGGGGGGCCTTATACCAAATCTATACATCAAAGACTAAAGTAAACAAAAGGACTGCAATGGTCGCTCACCTTATATTGACAGCAAGGTAAGAAATGCTGAACCAATGATTGACAGAGCGCCATGACAAAGTAACCTTGGAACTTTTGAAGAATGTCAAATATCTAGCTGCTGGGCTGTGTTGTATTAAACGTGTAGGTTTCATAAGAAGGTATAACTATATAACTCAATGCTTTACTTGTGACCAAAGGGGCAGGCCAACTTTAACTCCAGGGGCATGCCAACTTTGGCTCCAGGAGCATAATTTGAACAATCTTGGTAGTGGACAGCTCAGTAGTTACAAACCAAATACCATTCTCTGGACCTTGTGGTTTCAGACACGACGATTATACATTTTATTACTATATACACCAGGCTCCTATGAACCAGTGAGGATTGTGAAGTGGTTTTCACTATCAGTCTGTCTACCCATTTCACCTGTTCCCCAACCGTCCTAGTTAAGGTTTAAAACTATAATTTGTTCAGTTCAAGGTGCTTCACACATGCTGCATAACCTATGGTTTAAGGGTATAATTACCTGTAACACTGTAGCAATGTATTTTCTCAATGAAGATGTTGTTATCCTTTCAGGCCTCTGCAGTCCCGAGCATTCTCGAACCAATTCATACATAGCTCGACTGCCAGATAATGGTGTCAGATATGGAGAAAATATATGGATTGTCTCTTGGAACAGATACCAATGAACTACTTCTTGTGTGAGGATTTGGCTGCCTCAATTCATGGCTCAGACTGGCTGGAACTTTATCTTCAGTGGCATCAGTTGACATGGACTCTGGAAGTACCGGAGTGGAACCTGTAGATCCATATGATCAGCACAGTCAACACTTGCCTATTGTATCTTGAGAGGCTCTGACTCCTGTATAGATTCTGGACTGTGGATGTCTTCAACAGTAGCCTCAATGCCTGTAAACATATAAAGTCAACAGTTGGGTCTCGTATGTCTTTTATCCATTGGTAGGTCTTGCTGAAATCTATAGAAAATATATATTGGCTTGGACAACAGAAAGTTTTGCTGCTATGTATTTATATAAAAATATAGTCAACAGTTGGGCCTTGTTATTATTTTCCATTGGTGGGTCTTACTGAAATCTACAGAAAACTATATTGGATATTATAAATGCAGTTTTGTTTAGCTGTTGTCTATATTATTAGTTATAAAGTTTTTATTGACGGTGTATATTGGTTCCTCTACCCCGACAGTGCACATATGATCCCAAGGTGTTAGCTGAGGGGTTATATGTGCACTGGAGGGGTAGAGTTTAAAGAGTTTAAATTTATACCTTGTGGATTTGTCTATTTTATGAATACAATTTTCAAAACCTCACTCGTTACAATACACCTCTTTAAAAAAGCACCATTTTCTGATGCTTATCTATAAGTGGGTCATAGTAAATATATATAATAGTTAACTACAATCTTTTACTGCATTGGACTTTGATCACTAAACAATTACATTTATACCTTGAGGATTTGGCTGCCTCAATTCATTGCTCAGACTGGACGGTTCTATATCTTCGGTGGCATCAGTTGACATGGACTCTAAAGTACCGGAGTGAAACCTGTAGACTCCATATGATCAGCACAGTCAACACTGGCCTGTTGTATCATGAGAGGCTCTGACTCCTGTACAGATTCTGGACTGTGGGTGTCTTCAACAGTAGCCTCAATGCCTGTAAACATATAAAGTCAACAGTTGGTTCTCGTATGTCTTTTATCCATTGGTGGGTCTTGCTGAAATCTATAGAAAATATATATTGGCTAGGACAACAGAAGGTTTTGCTGTTATGTATATATATAGTCAACAGTTGGGCCTTTTCATTTGTTTCAATTGGTGGGTCTTACTGAAATCAACAGAAACGTATATTGGATATTAGTATAATTACAACTGCAGTGTTGCTGTTATGTATATTATTAGTAATACACAAAAAATGACGGTGTATATTGGTTCCTTTACCCCGACAGCTCAAATATGACCCCGAGGTGTGCACTGGAAGGGTCGGGTTTAAAGAGTTTAAATTTATACATTGAGGATTTGGCTCCTTTAGGAACACAATTTTCAAAATCTCACTTGTTACAATACATCTCCCTAAAAAAAGAAGTCCCATTTTCTGATGCTGATCTATAAGTGGGTCTTAGTAAATATATACAATAGTCACAATCTTTTACTTCATTGGGCTTTGATCACTAAACAATTAAATTTATACCTTGAGGATTTGGCTGCCTCAATTCATTGCTCAGACTGGCTGGTTCTTTATCTTGTTTATTATCCATTGGTGGGTCTTGCTGAATTATATAGAAAATATATATTGGCTTGGACAACAGAAGGTTTTGCTGTTATGTATATTTGACACGGTTCAGTAAAAGGGGCCTTACGGTTGTGACAAAATTATATTGAGTTTTTTAAATGTTCTTAAAGTTTTTTTTCTTTTCCTATTTAGATAATGTATATGTTTTATATGATCAAATGAAAACTTGTTCAACAATATAATTTTCAAAGAGATGCGGTGTGGTCTCTAAAAACGTTTTTATAGCAATGCATCTATTTTGACAATATCATTTTGCAAGAATTTGTGTTTGTTGTTTATTCCTATACATGAAATATGGTCAATTTGTATTGTTACACGTTCTAAAATAAATGAATTAGCATTGTGATTAAATTTGTGTGATGTTTGTCCGTACAACGTAATCTAAAATAATTTTTAAACGTCGCAAAATAATGCATGGCTTCACGACGTCATTTCTCATTTATTTGATGTTCACCCATAAGGTCATATATATAAATATATAGTCAACAGTTTGGCCATGTTATAATTATCCATTGGTGGGTCTTACTGAAATCTACAGAAAAGTAAATTGTATATTATAAGTTAAAAAGTTTGCTTTTCTAGCGGTGTATGTTGGTTCCTCTTCCCCGACAGTGAACATATGACCCAGAAGAATTTGCCGATGGGTTATATGTGCACTGGAGGGGTAGAGGAACCCATATACACCGTGAAAAAAAATATAACAATTTTATAATACTTCAAATTCTTTAAAACGGCCAAAAATCCTTCATTTAACGGACAAAAATCCCTTTTTGCCATTCAAGCTGTAAAATTCAATATACCCATGACGCAACCCTTTAAATTGATTAGCAATAGAAGGGTGCCGTTTTTACGTGCGGATTATATTTGTATACACATCTATAACGACGGCAAATGCATTGCTGCAAAATATTTGAATGTCTGTGAACATGCTATAATAAGCTTTATGTTGTTTTGTGCCATTGTATTCGTTGTGGATAAAGGGATCAAATGGAATGGGTAAGTTTCATTGACTTACAAAGTATTCCATTAACAATGCGATTTTAACTCAAGTCAAAAGTCAAAGCCTTACAAAGTCAAAGGTCAACATTGTTGCCGATTTAGTTTTGCAAAAACGTTTTATTCTAGGTCTTGGCAATATTTTTGTTTTCATGTTTTATTCCAGTATGAATATAAAACCACGTAACACATTCTAGATAAAGTGATTCTTATGTCAATAATGTAGAATTCCAACAATTTATTGTTTGCGTCTGCTACACGCTTGATTTTTGACAGTTATGCAAGCGTTTTGTGATAGCGATAAGTCTGAAGAAAAATAATTAAAATGAATATAATAGCACGTCTTGAATATTGTTCTTTATTGAAAATGATTTTACACTTTATTTCGGGTCAAATGAAATACTGATCACGTTATATATTGCACTAATGCGTCTGTAAATGATAAACAAAAAAATCGATATGGTACATGCCATATAAGGAAGTCATAGTATTTGCAACCAATCAGCATCGACCTCGCTCAGGTAGTATATGACTTATTTTGCGGGCTACCTGAGGGGAGACGATGAATGAGGGATATACGGATCTATATATCCACCTCATTAACTAATCAAATAGCAGCAAATTTATTTGAAGTATTATAATGGTATCTTAAACAATTAAGACTGTGTGTAAATCTCTGTGAACTAAAAGGATACTTGTTATTGTTGCTGTTTAACTTCGTGTCAATAAACACAAATTTAATCAACACTTTGTGAGTTGCCTTTGCGTGTCTTTCCAACCACGTGGAACTGCGTCTCAAAACACTAAATCCCCGGCAGCGGCATAATATAAATATAAATACAGGTATATAGTCAACAGTTGGGTCTTATTATCCATTGAAATCTACAGAACAAGAGATGTGTTCGTCAGAAATTGCCCTGCTTTGAAATAAAATATCAATACATCATTTGGCAGGTTTAGAAATTATCTCCCTTTTAAAGCCTATTACTTCCCTTGATTAGTTTACCTTTGACCTTGAAGGATGACATTGACCTTGAACTTTCACCGCTCAAATGTGCAGCTTCATCAGATACACATGCATGCCAAATATCAAGTTGCTATCTTCAATATTACAAAAGTTAAGACCAACGTTAAAGTTTTCGGACGGACGGACAGACAGACGGACTGACAGTTCAACTGCTATATATTGGATAGGACAACAGCAGTTTTGCTGTTATGTATATACATATATAGTCAACAGTTGGGTATTGTCATTATTATCCATTGGTGGGTCTTTCTGAAATCTACAGAAAATGTATACTGAATAGGACAACAGCAGTTTTGCTGTTATGTACATGTATATACATATATAGTCAACAGTTGGGTCTTGTCATTATTATCCATTGGTGGGTCTTTCTGAAATCTATAGAAAAAGTATACTGGATAGGACAACAGCAGATTTGCTGTTATGCATATATATAAATACATTTTGTATAATGGTGGGTCTTGACATTTGTATCCTTAAATGTATCATTTTTTAAATATATAGTTAAAAGTAGGGTCTTGTCTTATTTTCCGGTAAATGATCTGATTTAGAACCACACCTATTTAGGGCATTCTGTCAAAAATGACTTTAAGTAATTGAATGTTTTACAATACACCTCCATAATTCATGTTTATAAATTATGTACCATTTTCTGATGTCAATCCGTCAAATTATTAGTTTGTGGGTCTTAGTAAATCCATATAAAATATATGTTTTTGCTTTGTTGGAGTTGGTAAACTGAAACATTTAGTTTACACCTTGAAAATTTGACTGAATTCAGGCTCAGACTGACTGGTTCAACCTCTTCATAATGGATGAAAGTAGATTTTTTTTTAATACATGGACAGTCAATTTGAACCCCAGAGTCAGTCTGAAATGTCTGACAGATATTTTTTTGTATGACAGAAAAGCTACCCTGTAGTCGGTCATACTTCCTATTAGCTTGATTGCTATCTGACAAAATATTGCCCATCACTGGACATCTGTGTGACAAGCCAGTAAACGTTTTTGCATTGACTGCATACAAATTGTTTTTCTGGGTAAGGTTTTAATGAAAATAACTGAAAAATGTGGCATTTCTCTGCCTTGAAAAACCTGAACCTCAGGCATATGACTTTAGGGACTAACTTACCATAACTTGACATAACTTTCAGGACTGAAAAGTAGAACAGAAAAAAAAATGAAAACATGCAAACTAAAATGAAAATAAAATCTTAACAAGCAGGCTGTAATGATACCTTTAAAAGTTTGATTTTGCCATTGACTGGATACTTCAAGTATCATATGTTTGCACTAGGCGACTGACCATTTAAGTAATGTTGCTTTTTTCCTAAGAGATGCATGCATTTAAAATGATGCATGAGCCACAGTATCAACTCCAGGGATTTTCTTAAGAACTTGACTTCCACTTGCACTGGGGGCAAGTTACTATGAACATCTACTTGCCCCCAGCGAAAACAGGTTGTCCACTTTCACAAGTATGCTTATATATACTTTAAAAGATAAACATAAGCATGCAATGTAAGTGTTTTTATTGATCATGTAATCAAGGAATATGTGACAAAATATATGAATACAACATGTACATGGAGTTAAAATTTAAAAATCAGTTACTTGTTTAATTTCTGCATAAACGAACTGTTGCGTGAAACATCTATCAGACATGAAAATCATGCAATATTAATACATAGCACTATATCCGACATAAATAGTATTTATTTTTTTTATAATGTTTAATGATTAATGAAATAACTGTAGAGCATGAGATTTAAGAAATGCCTAATAACTCACTTAATGTCATAAAGACTAGTCACTTAAGGGAGAAGTACTGAAAAACCTCAAACTAAAGAAGGAATATTGTTGGTCCAGTTCTTTAAGATTATTAAATTTTGTTTTGGAAACAGTCAATCTTTAGAAAATGGAAAACAGTTTAGACAAATGATTGTTGTTGGTCATGTTATTGAGACGGCCATAATAATAAACAAAATAATGTTTCATGTTGTTTGATTGGCTCAAATATTTGATAAAACGATAGATATTACCCCAAAAACCAATCAAGCTAGTAAAAGTGTGTTCAGACTTTTTAAATTTTGAAAATGTGTATTGTCAGGGTAGTGAAATTTTGGGTATTCTTATTAACATATCACAATTTGGGCTAGTAGGCAGTAAAAAATAAGGCAAAAACTGTTGGACATTAAAAACTACGCCAGTACATTGTTAAGCTTGAAGTCAAACTACTCGTGAATTTAGATATAAAAGAAGGCAAAATGGAAAAATTTCGGAAAAATGATCTATATTGGTAGGATTTAAGATTTAGAAATATTATTTTGCTTGTTTATAATGCCACAATTAGAAGAAACAATCTTCAAAAATAAAAAAACAATTATGTTCTGACAATATTTGTTATTTTTAACAAGAATGGCAGAATGGGTGACATAGAGGAGCTATGACCCTCCAGAAAAGAACCCAAAAATATTGTATAAAAATATGCATACAAAGAGCAAGATAGAAGCAAATTTGAAAAATAAATTGAATCGAGGTCTTTGATATCAAAATCGAATCAAATCGAGATTTTGGTGAATCGTTGCAGCTCTATCTATATTATCATTTATAATAGATAGAAGGTTTTTCTACCTCTTATCTTAACTGACAAGTTGGCCGCCAACAGTGTTTAAAATAGGCAATATGAAAATTACAGTATATATTGGTTGCACACACTCACAGTTACGGTCAATTAATGACGACGATGTGCATATTTATCTAATCAATAACAACAAGTTTTAAAAAAGTTACTTTTAATTAAGACAAATTATTAACTAATCTTTTATCTGTAGCAAAATGCTAATAACAAATCAACATTTGCTTTAAAACTAAGCCAGCAAGCAATCACAAGACTTGAAGTTATGTAGCTAAAGCCTATACTTTATTTAACACTGCTAGCCGCTGTCAATCAAACTGGACGGGGCTTTATAATCAATAATCGAGTTGACTGCCAACAGCTGTTGTGATGGAATGTATTTGAAGCTCTGACCTTTGGGAAAAAGAATTTGGTTGAGTTTAGATTGATCAGGTTTAATGCCTTCTTGAACCCAAATTAAGGTCATTTTGCCAGTGGTCAGAACATTAATCAGCTTTCCTACTTCTTGTTACCAGTACCGGCCAACCACAAGTGACCCACTTCTTCCCCACTTGATTCAGAGGTTGGGGAAGAATGACCCACAAATACAATGTCCGGAAACCAATCTCTACGAAGAAACTTAATCCTACCTCCAGATTCAAACCTTAGAATTGCCTGTCTGGCGCTCTATCAACTGAGGCCATCAACTCAGCTAGCTGGACAGGCCCAAAACATTTTGGATTCAAAAAATCAATGCACAGAATGCAAAAAGCATAATTCATGTTAGGCATACAGTGCTTTCCACAGGATTGTGTTCAGGCGCCCCGGGGCTGATAGGGTTTGTTCAGGAGGGGTGTCTTCTCCCGACATACGGTTGACCCCTCCCGACGTTGATTTTTTTTATTTAACGTGTCAATTGATGTTTGCAGGTGCGTTTTAACTCTAGGAAAAAAAGCGTCAAAAAACGTCATTTGGTGCGCTATAAAGCCATTTCTAAAGATAAAGTTTTTTTTATTGTTTTACAACTTTCCCGCATTTATAGTAAGATCCCGACTCGAACGATTCCCCCAATACATCCGTATCAACCGGACTCTTTTACTGCATACATGTACTTACTACTTTTCCAGTTTCTATTCATTACCCGATAATCCTGTATATTCCATTCTTAAAAGCTAATTCTGGTAAATATTGACGATAAAATTTCAAACACAAACGTTGCCATTTTTCTAAAGTCTCAAATGAGTTACTATTTAAAGATTTGATGAAATATTCACACTGAACATGCGTAAATCACATGACGTGATGTGTGAGTAAACACACATACAACATTCAATACACTCACGCTTTCCATGCGAATGACGCGACGTTGTACATGCTGCATAATTTTCGCACCATTTTATTGACAAAGGATCAACACAAAATAAATTAACACTGCTTATTTGATGCAAGAATATGTTAACATCGCATTAACATTTATATTCGGAAGTGTGTTTCGGATAACAAACGCGTTCACATCGACATTTGTGAGTGGGTTTCGGATTACCAATTTAATTATAATCAGTTGAGATTTCCACAAGCATTAACAGTTATGTAATGAAATCAACGATAATTTGTTAAAACGCTTTACGAGTCGAATACATGTTTTGACAATATTATGCATGAACTGCACGATGATCATAAAACTGGACATTACCTAATTTTTGGTTCCAAAACATAAGTAAATTACAGACATAATTTATACCCAATATCACAGATGCTGAATCACATACTGATTTTGTCACATTAGTTTTATTGATACTGTAACATTTTAAGTTCGGTACCCATTGTATTATATAATGTTGGACGCCTAGCCAAAACCGGGCTTCTGAGAATTTTAGACTATACCACTAATTTGACTAAGGCTAGTCCAACTTGTTGTGTGGTTAAAGATTCTATTATTTATTACCCCGGTCTAACCAATTCAGTCAGCCTAAAATATATATTGAAATTGTGTCGCATATAAATGATCTAATGCTACCATCATGCGTGCTTTCATGAAGGTCACATTATCTGCATTATTCTTAAAGGCAGATTATAGGTTACATTTGTTTCTTTGCGGTCACAAGTTTGTCACATAAATTCGTGCCACGGCTTTACATGTTTGAAATATCTTTACGTTGTCACCAAAATCTACAGAAACTGTGTCCTAATTATTGGTTGCAGTTTAAATTCAGTCATTTGCAGAATAATGTTAACCAACAATATAAATAAACTTAAATATTATCGCCACCTACCTTTTAACCGCTCTAACAGTAACAATTGGCCATTTTTCTTACAGAGTTGTCGTTCGTTGCTTTCACCGTCCATTCGGAATACCTCTGGTACCTAACGTGTTATTCTGGTTCCCGTCGAACTATAATATACTGGTTCCGGTCGTACAAAAAGTGTCAGGGGCAGGTAATTCAGACTACCTTATGTGTGCGAATGGAAGATATAGGCCCGACAATTCGAGTAAAATTACATATGCACATTTTAATTTAAAGATAGTAATGAGGACTTTGGACCCGACAATCCACTAAAGACCCAACAATACGGCGGTATATTTACAGATTGACNAAACACAAAACTCAACCAAATTTTCAATTTTCTAAGTATAAAAAGGGCACATTATTCAGTCAAAATGCCCGCCAGAGTTATGTTACTTTGCTTGCCCAGTCCCTTCATGATAGTAAGTAAGTGTAACAAGTTTGAATGCAATAGCTATGATACTTTATGAGAAAAGTGGACCTAAATACAAAACTTAACCGGACGCAGACGCCGACGCTCAGGTGATGACAATAGCTCATAATTTAAAAAAAAATATAGATGAGCTAAAAAAGACATGAAAATATGGACTCAAACATTCAACTGTCAAGTATGACCTTGACTGGCGTATGCCTTATGCACATGGTTCAACATCTGTTCTAATAAGGAATACCTTTCAGCAAAGTTTTATGACAATCCTTTAAAGAATCTTTTACGGAGAGAACATGAACAACTGACAGAAATGGAAGCTCAAAAGTTATAGTTTGATCTTGACATTGAGCTGGATTAAAATATCCATTCTTTCTTTCTTATTGTCCCAATAATCCTCAAAATGCACAAGAGATATAGAGCAGACACAAAAAAGAGGCTCCAATAATTGCCCTTCAAGTGTTACCTTGACCTTGAGTCAGCATGACTGTCCCTGATAAGCCTGTGTGGACTTCACAGGCTAATCTGGGATGACACTTAACGCACATGCATTTTAATTTTAGCCCAGTATTCCCAGAACAAGGCTCATATAATAAGTGAAGAAAGCCTGCGATTATTGTCATGTTCAAAGACTTACCAAAACAGGTGGTGCATCTTTGTTTTTCATGGAACTGGGTGAAAGCTGTTCCCTAGTCTCCTGTAGGCGAACAAAACAGTGGCAACTGTAACTGTGGAAACATTGCATATTATAACTTACACAATGTGAGGGTTGAGCAAAAAACAGTAGCATCTGCTGCACAGGTATATGTTCCAGAAGAATTCTGACGTTAAACTCCAAACATAAATCTGGGATTATTATTTACTTTTTTATTCCCAATAAAAAAAAAAGTTAAAATTGACATTTTCTTAAAATTTTCTATTTAATTAATGGCCACAATATCCATCTCAGTTACCCATTTCAGGGACTCATCTCATTTGTTCTGCTGTTTTGGCTCAGGGCATACACTTTGCTACAAAGTCTTAATTCTGCAGAACAGGCTAATTAATGCTTTTTGCTGATTTTTGGAAAGTGTTAACCAGTTTTTCAAAGAGAATGATCAATCTATATGTGTTCGAAAATAAGCCCTTTTTTAATTAACCAATAATGTTTTGAACAACCATGCCTGGAATGTTCTATGCAACTGGTATTTTATGGCCCCAGTGCCCGGTCCCCTTATGACCCCCATGTCCCTTTCTTAACCCCATGTCCCTTTCTTACCGCCATGTCTCTTTCTTACCCCTTTGTCCCTTTCTTACCCCCATGTCCCTTTCTTACCCCCATGTCCCTTTATTTCCCCCATGTCCCTTTCTTACCCCCATGTCCCTTTCTTATCCCCATTTCCCTTTCTGTCCCCCATGTCCCTTTCTAACCCCCATATCCCTTTCTTACCCCC
>VMBQ01006886.1:6460-20270 GCA_007657795.1 Dreissena rostriformis
CCCCCCAAATGGTGCTCGGGTCATTACGGATATTTACAAGAATAGTCCGCTTTCCGAGCCGTTAAATACGAAAACGGATTTCATTATGTTATTAAGATAATTGATATCTTTTATATTGTATTCTTACGGCAAATAACCCATTATTTTAGAAACAATATATATAAGTTAATGGTTAAAAACACACGTATTATCAATAAGACCTTAACCGGATGTTACGCATGGGGTTTTGGAGAGGTGAGCATGTGATCTGTGCAATTAGCACACCCCGATTTAATTATTATTTGCTTCCAAAAGATCACGTTAATTCAAATACATCTTTGTTTCCGAAATATTGTTCGGTCCCTAGTTTTGGACTTAGTTAATATAGAAATGTGATGCTTAATTCGCTTAATTGAATTATCGTTAAAATTTCGAATCCATTTCTCCCATCACGGCTTGAGTAAGGTCTATTTAACAATTGTTGATTCCATGTTGTGATCGGAGTTGGCAAAGTATATTTTCAAGCCTTTTTTTTACAAGTTTAAAATAAAAAAGCCTCACATGATTTTGTTTTTATTATAGCACATAACTTTTACTTCATTATTTTTAAATATGATGGATATTTATAAATAAATCAGTCCACTGCGATATTATTTTAGCCCGAGCGTAAAAGAGACCAAACTTTTACATGCAACACACACTTAAATCACTGTCAACATTCAAAAATATATTTGAGAATCAAATGGTACGAACATGCTGTTAGTGCGCTAATATCTGCTTAAAATCTATTGTTTTTGTTTATGGTAACTCGGTACGTTGACAGTGGGTTTGTGGCAAATCTTATATACGTGTATTTATTGAAAGTCCACTAAACATTTGTTTTTAGTCAAAATGAGAGAATTAATTATATTTCTGTAATGAAACAGTATTTTGCTATTGACGTAAATTGTAGTAACAGTCGAGACAGAATTAAATATCCCTAAATATGGAAACTTCGAAAATGACTTTCAGCACTATTCTGTATATAATGTTCTACGCAATATAAGGACTTAAACTAACTATATATGGTAGAAAATACTTTCCCGAATCCCCCTGAATTATGTTACAGACGTGCAATTCTTGCCACCACAAATCACGGTTTTATATTTACAATGTCATATCATAAAATAGGCGGGAATGACTGATTGTTTGTCAACTTTTTAATGTAAACTTAAAAATAAATACTGAATTGCCTGATAACATATATAATTATTTATAACCAATTTTTTTTCGAATATAACTCGATCTTAGTCTGCTTTGTTAAAGCTATTGAATAACAACATCGTTTTGTCAACACTCCGCCTACATTTCAGCAATATATTTCAATGATGTTACCGAATGAAATAAATACACCATTTTCGTGTATAATTATGAGAGAATGACATAATATGCATTTGATTTTAACAAAGATCCAATAGGACTCAATGTAAGAGCGAAACACAATTATTTAAAAAAAACTGATTTTGTTTTGTAATTTTAATTATTAAGGCGATAACATTTTAATTACCAGAAATATACAACTGTTCAATTGTAAAATATCAATACATGTATAAATGTATCATTAGTATTTAAAATACAATTTGTTTTTGTATATGGGCACTTCTTATGAAACTTAATGTTAATATATGTATTTCACTACAACGAATTATCTACAAATAATGCAAACATGATGCATTTACTCGTACTCCCAATATTTATGGTAGCATTCAATTATTCAACATACAGTTAAATTTGTATATCAATAGGCTTGAGACTCGATTTATAAATAAACACAACTACAATTTATCTAACCATATTTCAACAACATTCAAAAATATGTAGTTTTTCATGATCTTATAGTTTAAATTAAATACAATTGTGCATCTTTACTCACTTGACGAGCGTGTTATTTTGTTTTCAGAATCAATGCGAAAAATTGTCCTTGGAGATCAGTACTATAATGACAAAGCTGGGATACGGAGAGGTGATCAGACGGAGGCGCGTTGAGAAGTGCAAGGAGATGAATAGGCTTTATAATGCACGACAAAGGAATGTACCTCAGATCACAGCTGGTAGCAAGGGAGAGGGGCTGACATGCTTATATGAAAGTGATTGGGATTGGTTATTCGTAGTAAACGGTGTTCTCTGTGTGGAATCTGGCATCACTATTGACACTATACCAGATGACATAGATCTGTTTAGGATGGACGCACGTGTATATCCAGGACACTGTAAACTGTTACAAGTGAGGCAACGGCAAAACTGTTTGCAGGCAATTCACAATGCTCTATGTGATAATGGATATGGAGGCATTTTGTTAAGTAGTTGTTTATGGGTGGATGAATGGTCGTCACATAAGGCACGTTTTCCCGGAGTGGTGCGACATGAACGTGCGGGGCCGTCAACACCGGCAACCTTAGGAGGGACGCTTGATGCGGACTTCGTAGTCGGACTACGCTGTCACTGCCCCAGCATTTTACACAAATGGGCAGCCAGATCCCGTCATTGGCCACCATCAGCCATAGTTCAGAAAGTCGTATCATTAGGAGCCTACCTTACACCGGTAGGATTTAAAGGCAGTGAATTAGATCACATGGAATGGAGGATTTGTTTCAACACCGGTGAGGCAGAACTTGTGAACAACTTTATTGACACACAAGCGAAGGTGTATATTATGCTTAAAATGATCCTTAAAGAAATTATTAAACCAAATAATAAAGAAATAACATCGTTCGTGTTGAAAAACATTATACTTTGGCAGGCTGAAAACACTCCACATACACAGTTTCATGAACGTAGCTTATTTTATTGGCTGCATGACGGACTGAGAGAGCTAAGAACTGCTATCGAGAAAAAACAACTACGCTATTACATGATTTCGGAGCGAAACTTAATGTCAGCTTGTGGTTTGAATGATACCCTTCAGAGTAAATGGTTAGCAGATATCACGGACATGATGGCGGAAGGACCTTTGGTAATACTGAGATTGGATAAAATACGAAAGGCCATTATCGCGTCCCCAGAGCCACTGATGTGGTTTAGTAAGAAAAGGATGGAGATGGAGATGCTGCAGCTGGAGTTGGAAAACAGAATGTTTCCATGTCGCAATGAGAACAGGGTGCAAGACTCGGATTTCATTGTGAAGGCGATAGTTAGTCGTCAAATAGAAATATTGACAGAGTTGAAACAACGAATGCTCATGGAGGGCAGCAGTTCTCTACATGATCTAAATGATCTGTATGTCAGAATAATGAAATAAACGTTTTTGAATTACACATGTATCATGGATATAGTAATGGTCACATATTCAATTCATAAAAAGGCAGTCAGCCGAAAAGGGACACACCGATGGCTTTTACGGCATAATACATTCAAAAATATATTGATTTGTATGCAGTTTATTTTTGCATTTATTAAAATGATGCTAAAGTCATAGCGTCCGTATTTATGAACGCACATTGACATTTCATTTTTTTTATATAACAAATAGAAGTTTAGAGGTATTTTTTACCCTTCTGTGTTAATGTACTTTAAATGTTGGACTCGTCCGCTAAAAAGTGACAACAGTGTTTCAATTGTTCAAGTCGCACATAGGGCATAATGTACGAGCCATACGCATATACATGTATTTTTGTACATCATGAGCAAATATTGTTAAATAAAATCAGTAAGAAAACATTGTGTAACATTTTCTAAACGTGCGAACTATTAAAAGATGTAGTGTTGGACTTTCCATGGCTTCATGATAAATATTTGCAAAGAGAATGTGAAAATCACACTATGGACTACAACTTATCAAGTTTTAAATCCAACGAATGTGTTTGGAAGAAAAACTAAGGATCAGGAATATAGGTTGCCTCCGTTTTATTTTAAACTAGCAGAAGCTGTGTTGCTTAAGCTTCACTGATATATGTATTTGATAAGCGAATTCAAAGGAATTCATTTCAGAAGGCAACATAACTTAAAATAAATAAAGAAAATATAATAAAATATCGATTTCATCATCATAAATAGTTAACCAAAACAAGTAATTAGTTCCGTATATATCGACAATTACAAAAACATATTCCGCGAGTGGAAGAAAACCTACACGCCTTGTTAGTTTTAACAAATGAAAGAAGTAACCTTCATTGTTTATATCTATATTAAATAGATAAATGAATAGTATGTGTCATTTGTCATACATATTTGTATATGGGTAGCTTTCTTTGATAGACGAAAAGTGAAACAAACATATTTATCGATAAAAAAAAAGGAATCGTATTACCTTTAACAAGTCAGGGAGCCGTTTCATAAATAATTACGATTTGAGAGCATTACACAATATTGGAGTGACAGCTTATAACTATCGAGGAAACACTTAAATAAGGGTATCCAATTATTTTGGTATTATAATCGTATTGGTTACTGCTTGTTTTTGTATGATATGCCTAATGAACGACCACGAAACATAATGTTAATAATACATGCGTATTGAAGATAGTTTACAATAAATATGTTTTTGTGCATTCAAAATCACTTTTAAAAATGCGAATATTTACTATTGAAATGGTTGGTTAAGACGATTTTGCTTTAATACTCAACAGTATGTACTTGTTACATTTTGAAATTTTGAAGTATGTAAATATTGCAAATTGTGAGGCAATCAATGGACGTTTCGTCTTAAATGCTTTACATTAATATTTATTTGTGTTTAGTTTGATTATGGACATATTGCAAATAGTCATGCATTTAAATATATTGTTCGTCATGTAATGTATTAAACCCTTCATATACCGCAGACACAGCGAACTACCTAACTATGGATTAAAGTTTGAATGAGAAGGAAAGTGTGTTTAATTGAAACACATTAAATATGTCATTTAACATTAAGTGATGTTGTGTGTTTTTGTTTGTGATACTTTAAGTGTGCATGAAGATGTTATGACTCTATATATGTCTGGAGTGGTATTCATGTCAAAAGTGAAATGCGCAATGTTGTAAACCGCTAAGTGCCTAATGCTTAATGCTAAACGACAAACCGCATTACGTCTAACGCTTGACTTCAATTCGAAAACGAAATGAACTAAATATTAAAATTTGTTTCTTAATATTATAATACTGTCCGTATAGTTTTTGGGCAATGCTGTAAACCGCTTATGCTTAATACTTAACGATAAACCGCAATACGCTTGAATGTTGTTCGAATAAATACTGAACTAATACTTGTCATAGCTAGCTGTAACTAAAACGGTATCGACGTAAATTGTCGCCCTTCAAGTTTGTCAGTTAGTGCATGGAGTTTCTTGCCTCGTGTTGACGAGCGGTTAAATGGTGACATTAATTAAGGTTTGTAATGATTCATTTCATAGACCGCTCGATTTTTAACGAAAACATAGATAAGCCTGGTTGTTTGCAGAAAATCTCGTAAGCTAATTATTTTAAGGTATACGTACCGAAGGATACTTTCATGAACACGTGCTTTCAAAGCAAACAATCGTGTGAATATAAAAACACACGTGCAAATTAATTGACTTAGTAGCATGTGTATAATGGTGGCAGTGCCTTTTCATACCGTTTATAAGTCAATTTCAACGTTTATGAGGTCTCTCCACGATGAGGCTGCATTATGTGAGGATCCGGAATAAGCATAAGACTTTTGAAAGGCGCGATAAATTTTGAATAATAGCTGCATTTTCAGCTATTTATAAAGTTTTTTTATTTTGATGGGTTCGTTACTTACAGTCAGTTACTCACTCATTTAGTCAGTCACACAATCACTCCGTCACTAACTTACTCACTCAATCACTCCCTCACTTAAAGTCAGTCACTCAATCACTAAGTCACTCACTCAGTCACTTATTCAGTCAATCAGTCATTAAGTGTCGCGGATCAAGATTTTGGTATTAATTATCGGATACATAAAGCCCTAAGATAATATTGTAAGTTCGTTCGCCCTTTTGTGTTTGAAAAGTCTTTTCGCTTAGCTCAAGGCAATATTGATTACAACAAGTGAGCGTCTGTAATATTTTTACACTGATGTGTGTAAGAATTTTAAGAGTTTCAGACAAAAAAACCTGGGTAGAACCAGTACTAATTATGAATTCATATTAATTGAATATTACAAAAAATCAAGTAATTTTCCTGGGTAGGGTTGTTAGAACCAGTAGTACCAGTACTTACAAAGTATACATATTAATTTTACAAAATATTTACAACATAATAAAGTCACGTTCCTGGGTAGAACCAGAACTTGAAAAAGAAAAAAACGAATACAATGAGAAAATAATAACAACATATATACAGCAGTTTCCTGGGTACAAAAAGTAGTTCTGTCAGCCGACACGGGTAACGTGAACTCAAGGATTACCAACTCCTTAAGACTTTCGCAACTTGCGGTGTTTCACAATGATGCGTAGTTTCTCATGGGGTTGATTATCTGTAAGCTGCGCCATCTTAGGCTAAGATGTACAGCTAAGATGGACACTGCAATACCCGTGTCGACGGACTCAGCTATCTCATCTGCAAAAATGAGGCAGATCTCGCGAGTCTCGTCCTCCGAAACTCGCGAGCGGCTCCCCCGGCTGATGCGCGACGAGGATTTAGTGGTGAACGCGTCCTCGTCACTGGAGGACACCTGTCGCGGCCTCTCTCTGGTGTACTGAACGTGAGAGGAGGAGGAGGACTCGTCCTCCTGGCGCAGATGGTATTGGGCATCGTCGATTCCCCCCTTTAGAAAATAGACATAATACGTGTTAATATGTATTTTGGTATATTTAAGAAAGATGAAAAGCGAATAGATTATATAAGTTAATAATTGGCTTATCGTACATTTATGTATCTTACTCATCATCGTAAATTGTGTTTAAGCATTGTTAAGCTTACCAGGTAATCTGCCAGGCCAGTCTGCAAGGCTGTCTGTGTGTCCGGTAGCTCAGGGGCGATATCAACCACCAAGGGGTCCATCGGGATTGTGGAACTTTCCTCCACGCGCATGAAGACCTTCCGCTCCCGCACCTCTGCGCGATTGGCCGTCAGGCATCCTGCCAGACTGGGATCGAGCCTGAAATACATTATGCTGAATAAGTAGCCGTCGGAAAGAATACATAGTTTATTCATTTAAACTATACTAAAAAACGAGTACTTAAAAGTGTGCTTAATGCAAAACATATCGTGATTATAAGCTTTTTTTCAAAAATAAAATGTTTTATGTTTAATAAAAAAAAAAAAACATTTTTCTTTTATACCTAATTATAAAAAATGACATTTCTGCAGTAAAATAACAGCAGTGAAAATAAACAAATTGTTATTTTCACCGGTGAAAATAACACATTTTTGGAACTCCTTTTTCTATTTTTAGATTATCATATCAAGATTTACTTCCCTTGTTTATGTTTTTTTTATGATAACGAGTGAAATAAAATCGATACTCCGCCGAATCCAACACATTTTCTTTTTATTTTATGCTTTTTTTTACCGTTTATTTACATTGTAAAAGAGTTAAACTGACGAGTTTCGCTGAAATAATGACGTCATTTCGTCAACAAAATGACTTCATTTCGTCAACAAAAAATTAAATGCCGTCATTTCAAAGTACATGTATTGAGGTACGCCACGGGAGAAAGAGTAACTTTTCAGCGAAAGGGAAACAGACATATACAATTAAACCCCGCTGTAGTAGCTGAGAAAAAATACTACGAATAACCTTAAATACAAATACGATGCGACTATGACTTTTATTATGCAAGAATATACAATTCCGCGAGACGAATTATTCGCAAGCCTGTGTAAACTTCTTTTAATAACCAACCAATGAAACTGTACATATCCAGAAGCCGGTGCCTTATGATTGCAATTATGTAAAGAATTGACCTCTAACTGATATAAGCAAAGGAAACGTAGCACCTAGTTGACCTTTCTTTCTATGTGCGAACGCAGGTTGAATGTAAAGTGTGCTGATTACGATCGTAACTCACTACGTGAGTGTACCCGTCGTTTGGTTTGAGTCAAACAAAGAATGAACCACAGCATAATTATAATAATAATTGAATTGGTAGTAAACAGCGTTGTATTAAAGTCGCAAGCAAACCACATTAAAACTTGAGCTTCGCTGGCCAAAAGACCATAAGACCCAGTTTCGCATAACGCGGCTATGAAAGTGTGATTTAAATGTTTGGAAAGAAAACTGCGTGTTAATCAAATATTAACATACGATACACTGACATAAGCTGTTCGCGAGCGTGAACAACTCATAAGGTTTCATTTGCCTAACTCAGACTACAATGAGTTTACCTACATGTTCATTAATACAACAAGGGTTATGTTGTCTTGAATAGGATACTCTTAAGCTTTTCATTATTCAGGTACATTTATATATAGAAACTGCTTCATGATATGTTATGCGATATAATAACTTTAAATAGTGTTTCGCGAAGTGTTGTGACGTTTTATGTGAGGTGATCCAAACTTTAACTCAGATAAAACCGGGATATCCATTCAACATTTCAAATGAACGAATAGTGTCCCTATTATAGTACCTATTTAATCGTAACTTTGGCAATCAATATCCCTATTTACTTTCAGAACATGGCTGAAGCAGGTATAGGGCCTACAGGGTCAAAGTCTGACACCAATCTCATACACAGTAGCCTGTACAGTCGTCACTCTCAGGCAAGTCAGAAAACAATGTATGCATCAAGTACAGGCGCTGGTGACCTATGGGTTAGGGTTAGATTTACGACATACACCTTATTACCGCATAATCGCCGCCATTTTGTCCGGTAAAAAGATGATCTGCATAAAGGTCTCTTTTAGGACTTGAACCTTCATCCTAGTTTACTTTGTGGCATAAACATGTTAAACTGTTGCCAATATAGAACATAAAGGTCGACTCTGGTATCCTTTTGCGTTGTATTGCAATACTTGATTGTGATATACAACACATCGGAACATCACAGAATTGTCATATTCCATTTATTTATTACCTCCTTACGATTAAGGGGTGTTGCTGCAGTTTTGCTGATTTTTTTTCCATCTAATAACTTTTGTTCAAAATTTATATTCAAGTACTACATACAAATACTATATGAAAAATGAAATAAAAACATAGGGTCACCGGCCTTGTTTTGATTTTATTCACCATTATATAACATGTACTTTTTCATTTAAACTGAAAAATCTCTAATTGCATAAAAATGATTAATAACCTATGACATTGGCAACATATTGATATTATATAAGCTAATATATATCATATACCATTTAATTAAACCACAAACTACCAAACAAATGGAGAACACAAGTTAAATTTTAAGAAATTTTAATTTTTATAATTTTTATGTCACCCAAAAAAACGTCATTTTTTTACTATTTTAAAACAAAAATGGAATTTAAAAATGTTCTATCTAATAACTTTTTGCGAAACTGCTCCTATATGTTCATCTACGAATTGTTATCATAAAACAAAAATAAAAAGGGGGTCACCGCACTTTTTACAGAGATTTTTTTTTTGAACTATCCCTACCGTCTATGTCAAATTTCCTAAAATACAGCAATAGGCGAAACCCAAGTACCGGTACATAGACTGTTAGAGATATGCATTAACATTTAAGATTGTTTACAATCTTAATTGGGATCACAACGGCTTACTAAAACACAACACTAATACAATATTTAATCATAAACATAAGACCATACAGTATCAAACTCGACCTTAATCATCCATAACAGGGACTTGTTGACAGATTTCGGCATGTTTTGAAGTTTGTGATTAAATGCTTTAAATTGATTAATGTAAACAACAGGACTAAAGAGCTCCAGGAAAAAAANACATTCTCGACCTCGTATTGACTAATAACCCATCTCTGGTGAAAACGTCATCATCAGTCCCTGGCATAAGCGACCATGCCATGGTGATGAATCAAAAGTCTAGAAAGATTTTTATTTTCCCTAAAGCAAACAGGGATAGCATCAACCAGGATATGCAGCATCTTTCAGCCACAGTCGTAAATAAAGCAGAAAGCCAAGATTCAAACATTCAATCAATTTTGGACACTTTTAAAGCTGGCATCAAAAAGTCAATCAATAAACACGTACCATCTAAAATGAATAAGAAGCACAAGTCTCTACCATGGCTTAACGAAAAACCTGAGAAGGATGATCAGACGCAATTCAAGACTTTATAAACACGCTAAGAAAAGTAAACAATGAAACAATGGAACATCCTCAATTCCTTTCAAAAAGAATGTAAAAAGGCATTTTAAAAAGCCGAACAAAACCACATCAATAGCACAATACAAAAAGGCCTCGATGAAAAAAACACCAAACCCTTCTGGAGTTACGTAAAATCCCGCAGACAAGATGGCTCCGGCATTGCCCCCCCCCCCTGAAAACGATAGGTGGAGTCGTGAGCGAAAGTAAGGAGAAAGCCCAGCTGCTGATTGACCAGTTTAAATCTGCGTTCACCAAGGACACAGGAGATACACATCTTCCAAACACTACAAAGAGATGTCGTACACAAATACCTTCACTCAGTATCACCACAATGGGCGTCGAGAAGCTCCTTCGTAACATCAACCCCGCCAAAGCTCAAGGACCAGACATGATACCGAACTTAGTATTGAAGACCTGCGCCAGCCAGTAAGCACCTGCATTATCAACAATCTTCCAAATATCTATAGATTCAAGAAAACTCCCGCGAGATTGAAAAGATGCTTTTGTTTCACCTGTTTTCAAGAAAAGCGACGTCAACCAAGCTGAAAATTATAGACCCGTCTCCCTAACCTGTGTAACATGCAAGCTTCTAGAACTTATCATATGCAAACATATCCTAAACCATCTGGAAAATAACAACATCTTTACTAAACTTAACCATGGCTTTCGAACCGGATTCTCCTATGAAACGCAACTACTGACCACCGTCCATGACCTTCTCACCGACTATAACTCTGGCACGCAGATACATATGGCTATCCTGGATTTCAGCAAGGCTTTCGAAACGGTCCCACATAAAAAGCTCCTGTATAAACTGAAGCAGTATGGCGTCACTGGTAGCATCAACCAATGGCTCGAGGACATCCTTACAGACAGGAGCATGAATGTTGTTGTGGAGGGAGAGAAATCAAACCCGGCAACAGTCGACTCCGGTGTTCCACAGGGCACAGTTCTTGGCCCTCTGCTATTCCTCTGCCACATCAACGACCTACCCCACTCAGTTAAGTCCTCGGTCCGCCTATTTGCAGATGATTGCTTACTTTACCGTACCATCAGAAGTCGCCATGACCATGAAATCCTACAACAAGACCTCAATAAACTACAAATCTGGGCCAACACATTTGGCATGCGATTCAACGCCAAAAAATGCTGCATCCTAACCATTAACCAGAAAACCTCAAAATTTTACCAGCTCGATAACCACATCCTTCAACAAGTCCCAGAAAACCCATACCTCGGAGTGACAATATCAGAAGACCTAAATTGGAGCTCACATATAAATAAGATCACCAAAAAAGCAAATTTTACACTTGGTTTCCCTAGACGCAACCTGAAACACTGCCCCGAATCCTTTCGTTAAACAGCCTATTTTGCCTTAATCAGAACTACTCTAGAATATAGCTCAATTTTGTGGGATCCACTCCTTCAAAAAGATGTAGACAAAAATGAAAAGATCCAAAAACAATCGGCGAGTTTCATAACCGGCGACTACACCAGGCTGCGTGAAAAACATGCTGGAGCGAATGAATATTCCACCCCTCCAGGAAAGAAGAAAGGCCAACAGACTGATCTTCTTCTTCAAGGTGGTTGAAGGGCTGGTGCCAGCAATGCCTAGCCAAGACTTTCTTACCCCAGTCCGACAATCTAAACGTAGACTGGACGCGCAAATCACCCAAATACATCGATGAGGTAAGCGATGACGTCACGAAAGAGAACGCAACGGACATCACGAAGGATCAGAACGGGTTGACCAATCTGGGCGCAAGTGGAGACAACCAAATGCAGATCTTCAACGGGACCCCAACATTGACCGGATAAAGACTGCGGACCTTTAAAGTAGGCCTTCGCTGCTTGTTTGATTTGATGATGTAAAATGAGTGTTTTAATAACCGTGACTTGAAAATAAAGCGGTCAATTTAAATACAGATGATGCATTTAAAGTATGAACAAGGAAGGATAATTAGCACTTATGGCTTGTTAGGTACGGACATTTAGTACTATGAATTAGTTAGTTATAGTACTTATGAATAACTACGTCACACAAGATGTGTGGTCTGTGATCAGCACCACTCGCAGAACTTCCACCACCATCAACAACAACAACAGCAGTATCACTATTATAGCCACCAAAATAAAAGCAAAGACACAAACACCACAAAAAATTGATTAAAGGGGCAGTCCAACAGATTTGGCATTTATTGAAGCTTGTCATTAAATGCTTTAAATGCTTTATATTTATACATTTAAACATGTGAACTAAAAATCTCAAATAAAAAAAAACAAAAAAAAAACAAGAAAACAATTTTTAAAAAATGAAAAAAGTAACCCTCAACAGGGCTCGAACCACTGAACCATGGATTCCTGTAGTAAAAAGCTACCCGCTTAGACCACTCGACCATCCACGCTCATGTTTGTAGTGGATGTATTTTTTAGCTATATAAGCAATCCTGGTAGTTTCCCAAAATATCGTTTCGCGTCGTGCGACACTTTATGTGTTGGACAGTCACTTTAAAAGCTTTAATAACTTGTCTCTTTGCGGTTTGATGTACAACAAGACAGTGTTAATGGGAAAACGATAAAATATCATTAACTATTCTACGAAAAAACGCACCATTTTTGTTATATTGACATTTCAGAAGAATCTTCCACTTCCTGTTCTGCTCGCGCGCTCAATCTCGTCTGTGGCCTAACAACGGAAGTGGACGAAGAGAAAGAAAGACAACTTCAGATGCACATGGAGAAAGTTGCCTCCCTTAGACAAAACAGGTTTTCTATTCCTCGCATATTTGTATTGATATTTTTTCTCGATCTCTTCTGTTCGTTTTTAAATATCTACATTCTTTTCCAGTTGTCTTGCATTATTTCTATTTTATTACACTCTATGGGTTTACACTAATACTCAATTTGAAATACTTGTGAAAAACAACACTTTTTAACTTAACTAATTTAAATCTTTGTTTGTATGCTAATGCACGTGATATTTACATCAACAATTTCTCTGCGTTGTCATTATGTACCTAGTAGATCTAATACAAAGAATAACGGAAGATAATTTAAAACATCCGCAACGATTCTGTAAAATTCGACTTAGCTTCATTTCGTTATGTACCTGTTGCTACAGGTTCTGTTAAGAACTGCGGATGATTTAAACATTAGGCCTCTAGTTAATTTGCATTGGAGTTGTAGTCACAGAATAATTATATATTGAGTGGCAATATTTTATGGCATTAAGAACACACAGCCGCTCTATACGCGGTATCTGTACATAGCTGAGTCTGATGAACGCGATGGCGAGAATGCGAGAGTACGATGATGAGAAAGCGAGCATACGATGGCGAGAGTGCGAGAATACGATGACGAGAGTGCGAGAACGCGACGGCGAGAAGGCGAGAACGCGAGAGTACGATGACGAGAGTGCGAGAATACGATGACGAGAGTGCGAGAATACGATGACGAGAGTGCAAGAACGCGATGGCGAGAACGCGAGAGTACGATGACGATAGTGCGAGAATACGATGACGAGAGTGCGAGAACGCGATGGCGAGAATGCGAGAATGCGAGAACGCGAGAGTACGATGACGAGAGTGCGAGAATACGATGACGACAGTGCGTCAATACGATG
>VMBQ01006886.1:23586-50713 GCA_007657795.1 Dreissena rostriformis
GTTTCATGAAGATTGGCCAATAAATGTGGCTAATATAGTGTCAACAAGTTTTCACTAAAGCCATATAAGGACAACTGCCCCCCCCCCCCTGGCGGCCATGTTTTTCAATGAACCATAACCATTTTCAAACTCACCAGAGCTATTGTTAGAACAAATGTTCTGATCAAATTTCATAAAGATTGGATAATAAATGTGACTTCTAGAGTGTAAACATGGTTTTACTACATAGCCATATAAGGGAAAATACCACGCCCCCTTGCGGCCATGTTTTTTAACGGATCTCAACCATTTTCGAACTCAGCCCAGATATCATTAGTACAAATATTCTGACCAAGTTTCATGAGCATTGGACCAAAAATGTGACTTCTAGAGTGTTAACAAGGTTTTACTATAGCCATATAAGGAAAACTGCCCCGCCCCCTGGCAGCCATGTTTTTCAACAGACCAAAACCATTTTCAAACTCATCCAAGATATCGTTAGAAAAAATGTTCTGACTAAGTTTCATGAAGATTGGACAATAAATGTGACTTCTAGAGTGTTAACACGGTTTTACTATACACTAAAGCCATATAAGGTAAATTGCCACGCCCCCTGGCGGCCATGTTTTTCATTCAACTGGAACCATTTTCGAACTCTTGCAAGATATTATTGGGACACATGTTCTGACCAAGTTTCATGAAGATTGGACTAAAAATGTGACTTCTAGAGTGTTAACAAGGTTTTACCATAGCCATATTAGGAAAACTGCCACGCCCCCTGGCAGCCATGTTTTTCAACCAACCGGAACCATTTTCGAACTCGTTTAAGATATCATTATAACAAATGTTCTGACTAAGTTTCATGAAGATTGGACAATAAATGTGACTTCTAGAGTGTTAACAAGGTTTTACTATAGCCATATAAGGAAAACTGCCCCGCCCCCTGGTGGCCACGTTTTTCATTCAACCGAAACAATTTTTGAACTTGTCCAAGATTTTATTGGGACACATGTTCCCACCAAGTTTCATGAAGATTGGAACTAAAAATGTGAATTCTAGAGTGTTAACAAGGTTTTACTATAGCCATATAAGGAAAACTGCCACGCCCCCTGGCAGCCATGTTTTTCAACCAACCGGAACCATTTTCGAACTCGTCCAAGATATTATTAAGACACATGTTCTAACCAAGTTTCATGAAGATTGGACAATAAATGTGACCTTTAGAGTGTAAACAAGGTAAATGTTGACGCCGCACGACGCACGACAGACAAAAGGCGATCACAATAGCTCACCATGAGCACGTTGTGCTCAGGTGAGCTAAAAAGGGACTTTCTTAAGTGCTCAATACACACTTTATGTACATCATTCAGCAACAACTATGCATATTATTTTAATAAACATAACCACCACATATATGCTGATGTAGGTTACCTTGGCAATTCTCTTGCCTCCCGTCATTTCACTCTTCATATTAGCAAAGTAGTGGTAGTAGGAGGCGACATAGGTGATAATGGATTTCTCATCTGGCCTTTCAACATCAATGTCTGAAACAACACAAGCAAATCTGCAGAAGTGTGCAAATAACAGGCCAGACTTGTCCAGCAGGAGTATTTTTTTAAATTGGACCATTAACTTTTCTTGTTAAGTGTATGTACTTTAGTGTATGTACAATCTTTGCAGATGACCACAATCTTATGTTGTATACTTAATATAAAGTCTACTGTGAAACCATTGTTTTCGTCAGCACAAAATTTCGTCATTTTTCAAAAAATGACTATTTTGTCAGCACTTAAATTCGTCAATTTCTAATTTTGAAAAAAAAATAAAAACAATTTGCGTCGGTCATTTTCCGATTTGTTTGTAATACTTGTCCGCTCTAAACCGCCGTTGCGATAAATCGTGGTGGGGAGAGGGGGTTACTTGGGAATCAATCGAAGGAGTTGGGCCCTGTTTATCACATGCCGATGAACTAGTCATGTTATCAGGTGATAGTAACTGATTTATTAGTGTATACCATTAACTAGTTCATTGTTATTATTAGCGGATTAATGGGATTGAATCATCGTTATCGACTACCGGTAATGCTGTTACTCTGTATGTGCTATCGATCTTTTGAATCATTGACAGCTTTGACAAGTTTAACGAGGTATTTTTCGTTTCATTGTTATTTGTGGACAATATGTTTTAAAATATTGTCTGCTTAAATGCAATTGAAAACATAACAGTCAACGAAAAATTAAATACTGTGAAACCATTATTATTCGTCAAACATTAATTTTCGTCAATTACGTCAGTAGACCGATTGACGAATTTAAGTTCCTGACGAATAATTATGTCCAATGTTTAAACAAAATTAAGTCTTAATTACTGTTGACATGAGACGTTAAAATCCAACGTATTTGCGACCCACGCATGAATACTGCGTCTGTTTCTCAATCAAGAGAAATCCGGTTTTGTCACATCGGTGTTTACTGTACATTATACAGTGTACTTAACTGACACGTGACATTTCCTGTAAAACGCTAATGCAATAGAGCTGTATCGAATACGTTGACTTCGTTTAGGTAGAATAGTAATGATTATTACCCATTGTGGGTATTGTGTTTTTCAGGGGTGTGAAGGTGGAGCCAACACGCGACAGATAAAAGACAATAAACAAAATTGAAAAAAGTAAATGTGTATTGGTAACTGTATACATACCGCTTTTCTAATGTGCATATATATCCGATAATCCAAAATAATTACAACATCAATTAAAAAAATTCAGGTCATTTATGGACGAGTGAATTTAAATTTAGATTGAATGCAATACGATATAAAACAACACTTTATTGCGTCATACGCAGTCATGAAAAAAAAACGTGCTTCCCGGGGACTTTCTGAAAACCTGGCGAAAATGAAAGTGAATTTCTATTAACAAATACCCTGCGTTTGCATGTAATTAAATTGTCTGGATAACTTATTTAATTTCTCTTTATCTGTTACGTTTTCAATTGCATGTTAGCAGACAATATTTTAATGAAACATGCCTCGTTAAACTTGTCAAAGCTGTCAATGATTCAAAAGATCGATTGCATGTTCATAGTAACATCATTACCGGTAGTTGCTAGCGGTAATTCAGTCCCACTAATCCGCTAATCATAACACTGAACGAGTTAATGGTATACATTATACAATAATAAGGGCCAGTTACTATAACCTGATAACAAAAGACAAGTTAATTGGCATGTGATAAATAGGGCCCACCCCCTGCAAGTGACTCCTAAATTACCCCTTCTCCCTTCCACGATTTATCGCAACCGCGATTTAGAGCGGACAAGTCTTACACAAAAATCGGAAAATGACCAACGATTTGTTTGTCAAAATCAGAAATTGACGAATTTAAGTGCTGACGAAATAGTCCTTTTTTGAAAAATGACGAAATTTCGTGCTGACGAAAATAAATGGTTTCACAGTAAGTAATTTAGATGAATAAATTACGTGCAGACACAGGGTAATTGTTAACAGAAATTCACTTTCATTTTCGCCAGGTTTTAAGGAAGTCCCCGGCAAGCACGTTTTTTGCATGACTGCGTATGACGCAATACAACGTTGCTGTGTATCGTTTTGCATTGTATCTTAATTCACTTGTCCATAAAAGGCCTTATTTTGTTTTTAGTTGATATTGCAATTATATTGGATTATCGGATATACATGCACATTAGAAAAGCGGAATGTGAACAGTTATCGATACACATTAACTTTATTCAATTTCGTATACTGTCTTTGATCTGTCGCGTGTTGGCTTCACCTTCACACCCATGAAAAACACAATACACACAGTGGGTAATAGAGTTGTTAAAAATTAGCGCTAATCAATACTATTCTACCTAAACGAAGTCAACGCATTCGATACAGCTATACTGCATTCGCGTTGTACTGGAAATGTCACGTGTCAGTTAAGTACACTGTATAATGTACACCCCTTTGTGTCAAAACCAGATTAATCTTGATTGAGAAACAGACGCAGTATTCATGCGTAGATTACGTTGGATTTTAATGTCTCATGTCAACTGTATTTCAGTCTTAATTTTGTTTAAACATCGGACATAATTATTCGTTAGGAATTTAAATTCGTCAATCGGTCTACTGACAAAATAGATGAATATTACTGTTTGACGAATAAAAATGGTTTCACAGTATTTAAATGTGAAAGCTCTACCTTCTGCATTAAGGATTTTTGGAATGCCAAGTGATCCTCCAGCAACATTGAAGGCATTGTTGAGGTTGCCCATGTGGTCTGTAGGCACCAAATGCTCATTCTCTATCAAGTCTGGCCTGTGGAAAACAAACACAGCAGTCTAGTCAACAACATCAGTATCAACATACAACCTAAAGGACATTCACAATTTTAAGTCATCCGAAATCAGTCTTCAGTCTGATTAGAATTGCTAGTGGACATGCTTCTCAGTAAACAACCAAAGACATATTTATAACAACCTCTCTGAATAATAATATGCATGTTTGCAGAGAATTTGTTTCAAATTATGAAATTGCAGAAGGAGAATTAAGTCTGTTCTTTATGAGATGCCAATTCTGACGGCTCAGAAATGTCTATTCTGTTCTCATTTCACCTCTGAGTTGAGGTGAAGAAATGCAAAAGACTTCATCACTCAATTCTCTTCAGCTGTTTTTCACTTAAACACAATATTTTAATTAATTTGCACAAGAGAACAAAATAGTCAGCAGATGACATATTAGTTGCGCCTCCTACATTTGCTATGATCCCAAATTAACTAATATCTATTTGCGTTGCGCCTTAAAAATACTTTGCAGGAATCTGGTAAAGGTGCAGTGCCAGAATGTACACTGGGCAAGGACAAATATGTTCCTCTTTGTAACTCCTGTGTACCTGTGTGCGTGTATGAGAGCATTGAAGCCAAGCCCATTCCTCCAGCTGTTGGTGAAGTTGGTGATGTTCACACCTGGATACCTGAAACACACCAAGATCACAGTGGTCACATGGACACAACAGGACACAACAAGTCTGTGAAACCACTTTATACATGACTCTATGTTCATCTACCCCTTGAGAACTAGCATCTACCTAGTGTCTATCTAGTATGTTAAGAGTTTGATTATTCAGTAAAAAAGAAATTATGTGAAATATTTTTGAATATATACATATCTTCTTTTTAAAAACTCCTATTTATATATTGGTGCTGTTCTATTTCTACATGCCCTAGAGAAAAGTGTACGTTAAAAGATTACTTTTTTCCACATTTTTTATTTCTGTTCCTATAAAACATGAGCATATGGATTTCAATATTAATTATAATTTAAATAAAATATGCAGGCATTCATCACGTTCATTTTATTCAGATCTTGGTTTCCACTTGAAAATTTACTGTACAAGAGGAATATCATGTTTCCAGTTGTAGTGATGTAAAGCATGTCTTATCAAAGACTAAGATAAAGAATTAAACATTCAACAAATCAAATTCTAAATAGGCACAGGCTGATAGGGAAATATAGATTTTCATGCAAAATAGCAAATGTAGGCTTGAATTGATTATAAACTGCTCAAGCTATACAATCAGCCCCGGATTACCTATTAGGCAGAGTAGCCAACTGCCTATGGGGCCCATTGACTTTTAGTTGCCCCATGAGACCGTGACGAAATAATGTTTTCAACAACAGTGATTGTTTAATCTAATAATTATAATGTTGTATTGGCTTTACGGTATAATAGCGACATTTTATACCTGTAAAAGGACACTATCACATTTTATGTCTTGGCAGCCATTACATTGGTAGGCTAATTTAAATGAGTGAAATTGAATGGGCAACAGCCTTCTTTTAGGCACTAGGCCTAGGGCTTGGGCAATTTGTTTGTACTGCCTATGGGCCGCACGGTGTTAATCCGTCACTGTATACAATCATTATGTAAGTACATGCCACATAGAGGACAGAGGTTTGCAATGCAATATCCAACCAAGTGAAATGCCTGTCTGGCCCTCCGTCACCCAGCAAGTTGGTTGGACTTCAAATACAAAGGACCGAACATGGTCATTACCCTGTCACAGGCAAGAATGATTGTAGCCAGCTGTGTATGAGCAGTTATTTAAACATGGCATTCCATCCGGTTAAGGACCAATTAATCAGATTCCTTTTGTAAACACCAGTTATAACTTACATTATTTAATGTTTTTACAACATACTCTGAGCGCTAAAGATGTGAACAAATAAAACAATGCATAGTTA
Organism: Dreissena rostriformis; assembly: GCA_007657795.1. Lineage (NCBI taxonomy): Eukaryota > Metazoa > Mollusca > Bivalvia > Myida > Dreissenidae > Dreissena > Dreissena rostriformis. The sequence goes on from VMBQ01006886.1 coordinate 29,809, forward strand.
TCGCTATCGCGTTATAACAAGCATGAAAGACAAACATCCATGACTGGTTTGGAGCACCCCAGTATCTATCTATCAAGTATGCAGTGCAAAGTCAATGAGCAACACAAGTTCAGCACTGACACAATTCAATGAAGCCATTGTTAAATAACTGAAATATGGTGGCCATAAATTATGTACTTTCATTGAGTGCATTCATAAATGAATTGACATGGATATGGTTTTCAGTTAACCCATTTATGCCTAGCGTCTAGAAAAAAGGCCTTGGCAAACAGCGTAGACCCAGATGAGACGCCGCATCATGCAGCGTCTCATCAGGGTCTACGCTGTTTGTTTAAAGGAATTTTTCTGTAAGAAATATTCTAAATATAGAAATAAATATACTAGACATCCCTAATTTTGGAAATACATTGATCCAATTTAGAAGGATGGGAGAGTCCACTAGGCATAAATGGGTTAAGTAGCTATGTATGCAATCTGAAAAGACACCATCCTTATCTGATAGCTGTTTCAATGCAGTTATCAGCTTAAATAATGTTACATCATTCTTGCAATAATGTAACTGAGCAATACATTTTTATTAATCTACATGCCTCGCCCAGATATGGTCGGGGTATTGAGAGACATGATAGCTGGACACTTCAGCCCTACCTTGTATAATGGAGAGTGTTTATCATGGCACAGTTGTTCAGTGATTCTTGACAGTCTCAAGGGGGCATACTTAAACACAGGAGTGGCCTATATATGTGTATCTTCACATTCAACAGATACATTTGAGCCTCGCTCTGACAAAAAGGGGATTTAATGCATGTGCGTAAAAGTGTCGTCCAAGATTAGCCTCTGCTAAACAGGTATTTGGAAATGGTATTATATTTTAGTAAAGGGGATCCTTGCAATGATATGGCTGACATATGAAAGTGTAATTTTCTTGTATGTTCTGATGAATATTAAGTTTCTTGACAGTTTAAGTATGAAGCCACACATTTATTTTGGAAATAAATAACATATGTGATGCCTGTAAACTACATATTTGTTTATCAATACATTCCTTTCTGATTTGGTTTTAATTTAAAAGAGGAGTTACTCACATATTTAAATGTATCAGTTGAACTATCTTAGTTTGAATAGAGGGGGGCTAGAGTTAGATAATATATAACTCATCTTAAAACAGCATCAACCTAAAATATTCATGCATACATGCTAACTTAATGAAAGCCAGGGTAAAGCATCCAAGGATTTATATCAAGATGACTTTCCTTAAATTAAGGTGTCAAGTATCTAAACAAGATGGTCTATTTTAGGCCCTGGGTCTCTCACCTGAGATACAGGAATGTAGAAATTAAATTAGTATGTGCAGATTTGGTAACGTGTGTGCAATTACTATGGTGTTCATCCATATGTTTACTCTGTATGACACAGATTTGTAGTGGCCTGAGAAAGTAGTAGAACAAAGTTTATACTATGAACATATACAAAATTAAGTTACCTTTATGGTTGGGACAATTTAATGTTCCATTTAAATAACCTGAATGAAGTCTATGCTTCTTTACATGTATGATAACATTGATGTTTATTTACACTCTTAAACTTTTGTCCATATAATTTATATAAGAGAATCAAGAAAACAACAGGACGGAGCCAGGTTTAACCCTAGGGGCATGATTTGAACAAACTTGATAGAAAACCACATTACTATTTTATACGGCAAATACTACAACTTTTGGTATTTTTTGTTTGTGCTTAGGCGAGCTTCAAAATAGACTTACATAAAGCAATAACATTCCTTGTTTTCAATTGCGTTCTAAGCTCAAGATAGAGGTAGTGTCTGCATAATGACAATTGCATGCATGACTGGCTAAGAAGAAATGGGGAAATATGTCGTGTGTTTTGCAAGGGATGGATTAAAAATATATAATAAAGTTAACAAGCAAATAATGAGAAATAACTTACTGTTGCAACTGACATGTAAATATTTTATCTCAATAGTTGTTATTACAATGTCATACCGCTTAACAAATTAGACGGTGTAAGGAAAATTTGCATAAATCTGCAAGGACATTAGAATCAAGCTTTGAGCACCAGGAGGAGGTGAGCAAACGTCCAAACAATCTTGAAAGCAGTCATGAGGTGCTAACCACGTCCTAAAATTCCTGCGAGCAGTCAGGGACTTAAGTTGAAACAAGTATGAAAGCAGTCAGGAGCATAAGTCCTTACAGTCCTGAAAGCAGTCGGGAAAATATATCCACTTACAATTAATCTTCTGAACAGTTTGATATTTTTTATCTTTGGTTTTTCAAACCCTATTTAGACAAAAACATACAGCAGAGCTGGTATGTTTGCTTATAATCGGCCCGTTGCCTATATAACGGCCGGAATCGAAAGGTTGCCGTGTCGTAGTGGATATGGTGTCCGCCTAGCGATCGGGAGGTCATGTGTTCGAACCCCACTGGGAGCGTTCCGTCAATCACCCCAAAAGACACCAAGTAATGGTTCTAGTCCCAGGAAACGGACTCAAGAGTGTTTCAATAAGCCTAAGGCTTTCGCTGCAATCGAGCTAAAATAAATAGCTTTAAACTAACAGCCCGAATGCATTTGGATAGGGTTGATTATAGACGTTGGGCCCAGCTCTGATTTATGTTTGGACAGCAGTCAGGAGACAGCAGATTCTGGCTCTCAAGGGATGACATTTATGAATTGAATATGGAGCTCTAGTGAGGAGCTGTTAAACACGAGGCATACCTTGGTCCTGAGAAAAGTGAGGCATTTGTTGATGTTTTCAGCCTTCTGTACACGCAGGATGCCCTTGTTAGGCTTGCCCAGATTCTCCCTAGAGATGATTTCCAGCAGCTTCATCAGGATCTTGCCATCGCCCAGGCACTTGAACAAATCATGGATCTCCAGACGAGCCTGCAACACAAACATTCACATGTATAAATAGGCTCAGCGCTTTTATTCGTTCTTTATAAAGTACCCATAAAAGGTATTTTCCCGATTGAACACATAAAATGAGCACTGAAACTGAACATTTCAAGCCAAAATGCATGTAAATGAATATTTGAATTGTTTTTTTCAATTTATATTAAGCAATTAAATTTCATGACGCGAATTTTCCCAATTTCAGGGTTTTTCCCGCTAATTTTTCCCCATTGGTACGCTACCAGTACTTTTCCCTATTGGGCCAAAAAAAAAACACTGGTGCTGCTGCTTGTTGGCTTGAATCTGACACACATCATAGAACTTGGACCAACTTTGTGTGCGTGTGTGTATGCGTGTGTGTGTAGTAGTGTCAAGTACACTTGATATAGAGTGGAAGTAGATTTCACGTAGAGTGGAAGTAAATTTGATGTAGAGTGACTTTCCTGAATATTCTATTCTGGATCATGTTCAATTCCCAGAATAATCAATCAAACCATAAGTAACTAATTTAATAAAACACTGATTATGTAAATAATGTTTAGTCTTGCGTACCAATTTCATAACTATAGATAAGAACACGGGCCACCGAAATCCTAGAGAATGAACTATGTGAAGAGCAGGCCAATAGACTGAAATAATCGCTACACAATCAACAACTGATGCTTCAACCATTTACAAAAGGTGACCTATTTTAAACTATTTTTCAAACACACCACTCATGGTTCATAAAATACAACTGCTAAGCTGTCTGATAATATGGAATGATAACAAGCATGCAGTGAAATAGCTGGCATACTTCACCCAGTACATTATAATCAAATGTGTACATAATGGTAGTCCAAAAACATGCCAGTTGAAATACGGTTATGCATGATAATTGTAAAGCAGATTTTAAATGTTTTTTTAAAGGCTCCCATTCAAATGAAATAATGCTAAACAGTGTTCAGCTTCAAACGTTTGTATTTTATTTAGAATGTTTTTTTCTCTTAAAGTCTCAACATCTTTTTGGTGAGACAGACCATAATTTTGGTTACATTTAGATACATAATACATTAACCCTTTGCATGCTGGGAAATGTGTTGTCTGCTAAAATGTTGTCTGCTGAATTTCTAAAATTAGCATTTTCTTTGATTTTTTTTTTCAAAGAATACTATCAGAATAGCAAACAGTTTGGGTCCTGATGAGACGCAACGTTCTGTGGCGTCTCATCTGGATCCAAACTGTTTGCAAAGGCCTTCAAAATTCGGTTCCAGCGCTAAAAGGGTTAAGATGATAATTTCTGATCATGCAATTTCTATAGTTTGTGGCTGGTTCATTTTAAATGTGTTGTGCTGAAAGATTTTTATTAAAGTATGGTAATCAAAACATCTATTTCCAGATGTCAAATTTAAAACATAAAAGTTAACATAGAGTAAATCTTTCATTTCATTTTTCAAAGTATAATTAAAGCTTTTCCTTAGAAGCACAGACCAAGGCCTTTACAAAAATGTCCAAGGATTCTATACAGCTTTCAGTGCATAAACATTCTGGTATAATCTTACCCATAAAAAGCCTTAAATTTCTTCAAATACAATTCTTACTGAACATTTCACACAGAAATGTACTGAGCCCAACAAAGCATAGACATAAACACACTTAACTGATATTAGATACTGAATTATAGTCTCAAAAGTTAGGAAATACAATAAGACTAGAAAGTGGAAGGGTTCTCATGAGTAGTAATTGTAAACTCTCTTCACTTTAAATATTAAAAAGTGCTGACAAGGTAGAAAGATTGTCGACAGAAAATAAACTTAAAGCATGTACATTGCAGGTGAATATTTGGTAGCATTTAGTTGAATGAAGTTCTATTTACTACTATGATAATGTGGCTTCTACATTTGTATTCATTCAATAATAAATAGAAAGACTGTGAAAACATGTAGTTTTCTTAACACAATCATGATGATACACGCTCATTTTCAAGATATTGGTATAATTTGTATGGTAGATATAAGGGCTGCAACATAAGTGCAAAGCTGTATTGCAATATATTATGATACTGTAAACCCATTGTAATAGATATTGAATAACAGAACAGGATCACTGAAAGTTTAAATCTTGAAAATGTATCAGTTGTTTGACATCTTAAATACACAAAACATAGAAGAGTAACTTGAGTATCCTTATAAACTCATGAAAATGGCTGCACATCAAATTCCTAATTTATAAAAATATATATGGCGCTTCACTTCAGTCTCATTCTCGTACGTTGCATACCGTAAAAACTCAGTCATATGTCTAAACGCTCATACAGCGGGGGTATAACAATGGTACGACAATTTGCCATTTTGTGTATGTTAACTTCATAAGACGGGTCATAAATTACAAGAACAAGGGAACATGAAAATGAAAGCTTAATGGTCAATACAGATTCGTACATCTATTATTCATTTCCAAATTACGTTTTTTTGCACTGATTTAATTCCATAAATGAGAATTTCATGACTCAAAATCCTCCGATTTCCTGAATGGTGTTTTCCCAAAATTGAGGAAACAAGGCTTGTCCCCATAGGATGACATATGCCCCCTTTTTCCACATTTTTCTAAACTTAAACGCAAAGTGTTTTTCCACATTTTTCGAAACCTAAACGCAAAGTGTGACGGAATTTCAGACAGACAAAACAGACAGACTATATGCCCACCTTCGGGGGCATAAAAAGCTCAGACAATTTTACATCCATTTTACAAACAGTACAGGAAATGTGAACTGAAACCAATTATGGAGACTCAAATTGAGTTTCAAAATAGTAACTTACAATTGTTAATTGCAAGTGTTACTGGCTACTATCAGAATTAATTTTATACTCAAGGTTCACTTTTATGCAAAGTTTAAGGCAATCTTACGCTTTGTAACAATTTAGAAAATAAACAAGTGATGTGTTTGAGAAACACTATGCCCCTTTGAGCAATTTTGACCCATATATTTGACCTTTGACCTTGAAGGATGACCTTGACCTTTCACCACTCAAAATGTGCAGGTCCATGAGATACACATGCATGCCAAAGATCAAGTTGCTATCTTCAATATTGCAAAAGTTTTGACAAAGGCTCAAGTTTTTGGACAGAATGACAGACAGACAGACAGGCCAAAAACAATATACCCCCTCTTCTTAGAAGAAGGGGGCATAAAAAGAGTAAAACTGGTGCTGGTATGTGAAGTTATGATGAAATTATGAAGATAAAGTACTGTTTCCTGCTGATACAGAAAACTTATTATCTAAACATAATATGTTTCACTTCAATAACCAAAATAGATCGACTTTGTTTAAACAGGAACAAATAGCTGGCCATGAATGTCAAGTATGTGTAAATCACTCCACTGTAGGACAAATAAACATGTGATATAACATCTTTATTGTCCTTCATGGTCAGAATGAACCAGAAGTTTAATGTCACCGTGGCGTAATGGATAAGGTGTCCACCTAGCGACCGGGAGGTCATAGGTTCGATCCCCACTGTGTGAGCATTCTTAAGATCTCCGCAAAGACACCAAGAACTGAATCTAGTCCCAGGAAACTGACTCGAGAGCGTTTCAAATAAGCCTTAGGTTTTCTATGCAATCCAGCTTAAATAAATAGGTTTAAACTAACCAGAAGTGAATTGTTTCAGAAGTATAAGGTTTCAAAACTAATCAACACTAATGGTGGAGTCAATATAATATTGAAACCCACCACAACAAAACCGAAGGGTATTTGGGGAGATAAAAACAGAGAAATAGGTATAAAAGGCACCGGTGGTGGTGGTTTTTTTTTATACCAGAAGAACCTAACGACTATCACAACAGTTCGCTCTTAACCCGTTTATGCCTAGCGTCTAGAAAAAAAAGCATGAAGCGGCATCTCATCAGGGTCTGCGCTGTTTGCTTAAAGTAATTTCTGTAAGAAATATTCTAAATATAGAAATAAATATACTAGACATCCCTAATTTTGGAAATTAATTGATCCAATTTAGAAGGATGGGAGAGTCCACTCGGCGTAAAAGGGTTAAGGCCTGTTCGCCACACACCCTTGTTTGATGTCTTTCTTCTGTATATCTTACTGGATTATTGACAATGATAAAAGCTGTAATATTGACACAATAAGCTGCCATTCAAACACCACAATCTGTCCATGGCTATACAGACCACAATCTGTCGATTGCTATAGAGAAATATGAGTGCATCTCATCCATAGCCAATCCAAGGTTGCATTATTTTAAAAACTTATTTAAATAGGTGCATTCATTTGTCATTAAAGAGGTATAACAAATACTTGTAAGACACTATGGTATCCTTTTTAAAGAAATGGATTCAATGAGAAATGCTTTATGTCATGATGTTATTTTTGTTATTATTACAACATGCGGAAGATTTCATAACATATTACAGAAAGTCCATGTCATCAATGATTTAGCTGTCATTAAGGGATAACATGAAATTATTTCTACCCAGAGACCAAAACAAAACTGAATCAGCACTGATGGTTTGACATAAGCAGTGGTAAATTATAATCAACACTTGACAACCAGATTGTCTGATGTGTATTTCTGATACTCAACACATGAACCAGACACACTGTAACAGAACTCTGCTGGCTCTGTTTTATTTTTGGTAGAACATGGAAGCTGCGAAAAAATTGAATGAGCACAGGGTTTTTTCCACATCTTTGTGAAGCGGCCTTGGCCCCCTCAATTTGTGAAAAAATGAGTCGTTTACTGTTCAAAATTGTGAAAAAATGACTCGCTTACTCTTCAAAGTTGTGAAAAGATGAGTTGCGAACGTTTAAGAATTGTGAAAATTTAAGTCGCAAACTTCTCCAATTTGTGACAAAACTGCCATTCTCTAAAAAGGAAAAAAAGCCCTGGAGCATTTTCTACTTTACGGAATTAAGTAACTAGGGGGGGAGGGGGAACTAGTTCCCAGCTGATATCTCCATGTTCCTATCAACGTAACTACAAAGATTTCAAGTGTTAACAGGAGACACCCTGGAGACCAAAATGTCTCGGCTCTGCACAGATTAAGACTGCATTCATAATTAAAGTGACATTCATAAATGAATGTGACATTCCAATGTGTATCCAAAAATGACAAGACATTTCATTTGAGTTAGGTTTTATCTACCATTCTGCGCTTATTGTTATAAGTGGTGTCTCAGTAAGGTGACAAAATTTCTTGTTATCATCGTTGCTAACAATTGCATTACACCATGCCGGCAGGCTCCTGTCTCAGGCAATACCATTAATAACAGAACCTCAATATGACAAATTACAATCACCATAATACTGAATTTAACATTCACAACAATTCAGCATGAATTATAATATATTAATATTATTATCATTGTAAGAGAACACTGTTTCATCTCAATGCCGTAGGGCCGAACTGGACTGATTGTTTGATTTCAGTGTGGTTTTTTCGTTCAAAATCGAGGCCGGTAGCCGGCCCCATTCCCAATGGAAACAAGAGATGTGTTTGTCAGAAACGCAATGCCCCCTAATGCGCCGCTTTGATTTTTTTTTTACCTTTGACCTTGAAGAATGACCTTGACCTTTCACCACTCAAAATGTGCAGCTCCATGATATGCACATGCATGCCAAATATGAAGTTGCTATGTTCAATATTGCAAAAGTTATGACCAAACTTTAATGAAGGTTAAAGTTTTGGACAGACAGACAGAATGACAGACAGACAGACAGACAGGCCAAAAACAATACACCCCCTTTTTTTTAAAAAGGGGGCATAAAAAGTATATATATTTTTCCCAAATGGGACCTTAAAATTCCCAATTGAGGGTTAAACACAAATAAGTAAATATACTATTGAAAACACTTGTATTCTCAATTTTAAAGCATTTGTTTCCAAAACAACAACAACAGTAATTTCCCTATTTTAGTCAAAACGCCACAATTTTTCCCAATCCACAGGGACTCGGCCCAATTCCCAAAATGGTGAAAAAAACACTGCATTTCATAAGGTATCAAGTTGACAGATGTACAGATCATTCGTTGCACCATTGACTTGTTCTCATCATGGCAATTAGGCACTGTTTGTATGCTGTGTCACAAATGTTCAGGTTCACACCTTGATTTTCGAAATTGCATCTGACAAGACGCACCTTTCAGGTTGTTCAGGTCTTTTAAGGTTGAATAGGTTCTAATTTCTGATCAAATTATCTTGTATTCAATTTGAACAGAGTTCAGTTTATGAAGGTTTTCGAAATGTATGAAATAAGGTGGCAAAGACACAGGCCTGACAAAGCCGTTTGGTTTAGATTTTGACAGGAATAAGTTTATTTATCTTAATTAGCTGGTGTGCAAATACATGGCTGCTTTCACGGGGTACCTGCATGCAACCATCGAATTGCACCTGTTGATTTTTAATCAAATATTTGAACAAGTTTTTATTTGATCGTACTATCTTTAGAAAATAAAAAATATGCACAGGAAAATCAATAATATTAGCATACTTCTATGTGCATGTGCAGCATGAAGATACCCGCAAGTGGTCCATTAGTCATGGGTAAAGGATTTCAAGGCATCTTTATAGAAATGATCTCAAACAACTGTATGCGAAATTTCACCTTAATATATTAAGCTATTTTTGAGAATTTACAATTATTTATGAAATGTAAGAAGTGGGATTCAGTGTTCATTGAGTATATGAAATAATTGAATAACAGCAAGCAGTTAATATCATTCTTAGATCATTTTATTGTACTGTTTTCGGTGAAATAGAAACTCTATAGATTTTAAATCTTTCACCTCTATATGTTTCATAAGCTCAGTGATTTTGTGGATCCCTACTAGGACACATGTCATTTTTCTTGCTTATACAGTAAAACTTCTGATTTCTCTTGGTTGTTTCCCATATATGTGTCATGTTTTGAGAAAACTGGGCATAATGCTTGTGCGTAAATTGTCGTCCCAGATTAGCCTGTGCAGTCCGCACAGGCTAATCAGGGATGACACTTTCCGCCTAAACTGGATTTTCGCTAAGAAGAGACATCATTTATACGAAAAATTCCATAAAAGTGGAAATTGTCATCCCTGATTAGCCTGTGCGGACTGCACAGGCTAATCTGGGATGACACTTTACGCACATGCATTTTCCCAGTTTTCTCAGAACACCACCTATATGATGAGTCTGTCATGAACAGAGATCACCTACCAATAGAAATCAATTGCAATGACACTGATCCTGTCCAGTGAAGTGGGTATTTGCCCTGAACAACGAAGCCTCATTGATTCTTGGGAGCGGACATCCAAGTTATAACAATTTTCACAGTTATTGCATTTAGAAATACCACCAGGAAAGGTGAATCGCAAATTGTAATGCACATTATCACATAGTTGAAAGTTATTTATTCAGCATCGTCATTGACAAGCCTCGCCTTTTACTACGCCATATCAGCCTTGTCTGATATCACATGATAACAAAAGTCACCAAACTTATATTCTCAATATAGCAACACAAGCTTTAACATATTGCTAGAAGTGCAAAATAAGCATGCTTTGTAATTATAGAGCTATCAACCAATTTGCTGGTTCATGTCCATTATAACCGGTAACAGCAGACACCATCTTGCCATCTTGGTACCAGGTGGGAACACAGGTAACAGCTTGAGTGAGACATGGTCTGACTCATTGTTGGGGGAAATTACTTGCTTCACAAGAAATCATAACTCATGCTTTATGAAATTATGAAGACACTGTTAATTATAAAAATATACCTAAGTCCTTTCTGTTAACATTTTAATGTATTGTTATTAGTTTAAGTGTGATCTTGACAATCAAAGTATGCGAAAACAGTCAAGTTTTATTTTGGAAGGACATGAAGGCATGAACTGCGATTCAATTGCAATTTGAATGCTCTCAAAAGTTCCTAAAAACTATGCAAAAATAGTTGGATGCCCATGACCATAGTATTTAAAAGTATTTACTCATTTCTTCAAAATGGTTTCAAGCAAATATATATCTATATATATGAATGTAACATAAAAAATTCAATGATTTGCAATTCATTCCATACTGCTACATATGTCAAAAAGTGAGAGATGAAGTACCATTAAACAAATTAGTTCATTTTACTAAAATGTTTGACATTTTGCCTCTGGCATGTCAGCTAAATGTCATCAGATAGGAAGCCAAACATGTTTATTGTTTCTATTTTTTTATGGATTTTTTAAATATTCAGAAAATAAATCCCCCCCATCCATTTTTAAAGTTAGATAATAATAGGATATGTTTAAGATTCACTATGATACCATCAATAAAACAGATGTTATTTAAAATGTCCCATTCTCTACCTATTAGTATTAAAATTAAATTAAAAACCTGCTCTGTACACTACAGTCTTTAACTCATATATCTTTAATATGTTTTACCTGAGAGTTACACTATATTTCTTTACTTTGATTGAATCACAACTCAATGGTGTTGACTGCATTTAACTAGAACATGATTGTGTAATTCAGGGCTTTCTTTCCTTCTTAACAGATGGTCGTTTTTCACAAATTTGAAGAAGTTCTTGACTCAAATTTTACCAATTTAAATAGTTTGCAACACATTTTTTCACAAATTTGAACAGCTTACGACTCATTTTTCCACAATTGTGAATTTTCACAATATGAGGGGGCCAAGGCCGCTTCACAAAGATGGGAAAAATGCACTGTAATGAGATTCATGGCAAACAATTACACAGGTAACAGACATTGTACATCATGGGCAGACAATGTAGACTCAACCGACACTGACAAGGGCAGGTGACAAGCAGCAAACGATGGAAGCCATGGAACTGACAGACAAGGTCAAGGACATCTGTATCTACGCCTTCAACCATCCAACACTTACTTCCATACCTAGCAAGACGCACACAATTGTTGGGGCTTTAAAAATAAATGTTGTTCTTTGTGGAAAGAACCTCATTTTCTTCTCTTAAATGGGAACATTATAAAGGTTTAGGCAGAGCATTTCGTAAAAACAGACATTATATCATACTGAGATTTTGTTTGTTTTCATTGTCCGAAATGCATCAAGCCAAAAAATTAGCTACTCTCACAGCCTAAACATAATGTTAACCAAACTGCTGAAAGAATAGTTGCAGACAGCAGCAAATGGCAGTGTTACCAAGATCTGTAGAACATCATAATGGTCAATATATCATAAACAAAAATATCAAACAAGCCGATCAACCTTAGAAAGTGAAAGCCTGACAAAGTTGAGCTGACCTAACCTGGTGGTAGTATTGTGTACTTAACGGAGTCCCATGATAGATGCATCGTATGTGGCCAAGACACATCATCAATTCATTATAAAGACAATTATTGACATTTAACTATCTAGTTTATCGAGATTGCCCAGACTTTTGCAATGAAATGCTTGAAACCATATGTATAAAGTAACTGTCAGTCATTAAACGTGTCATCAAATGGACCAGTGAATAAACACATCCTAAATCAAGTAATTGACAGTGGGCACACTTAAATGAAATTGTATAAACACTTCTTCACACTGACTTTGATGCTTAAGTAAACACATTACACGTTCATGAGCAGAAATATGCAGAGATAAGAACTGACCATGCCAAAACCAGACAGCTAAAGCCTATGAATTGATACAAAGTATTACAGAAATAAGATTTTAAAAGGTGGGGATACTAATACATCAAGCATTCACTTGCTTGAAATTAATGATGCAAACAATGACTATATAAAACGTAAAATAAGGCCTGAAACAAGTAATTTGCATGTGTGTGACTCCACAGAAACTGAACATTGCAATGGTGCATGGTGCTTGAAAATGATATACACACAAGATGCATGACTAGCGTTTTACCCAGGCCTTTTTGCGTAGCACTGTGCTACGTTGCCGTATTCAAGTGCCTCATTGCCCTTCTCAAAAGAAAAAGCCACCACGCCCTCTTATTGATAACCATCTTAATTGCCTTGAGACCAAAATTGCTAGCCTAGATGTCAGCAAAATCAGTAACTATCACTGTCTGTTACGCTTTGACTGTGCTTGAGTCACTCAATGGGTGTATACCTATAATCGATTATTTTAATCCAGTAGATTTTATCCATAACAATGCTGCAATCTTTTTGTAAGATTTGACATGGTTACCTTGTTTTTGAACGCACATGACCCAGATTCAAACGTGACCTAGATATTGTCAACATAGATATTTTAAAAGGTTTCATCAAGATTGAGTAAAAAATGTGGCCTCTAGAGTGGTACAAAAACAAGGTTTTTTAAGTTTTGACCAGATGACCTAGTTTAAAGACGCCCGCGATGCAGATTCCAACTCGGACAAGAAATTTCAAGATAAATATTCTGCCAAGGTTTCATTAAGATTGAGTCATAAATGTTGCCTCTAGAGTGCTAACAAGGTTTTTCTAAGATTTGAACTATTGACCTAGCTTTTGGACACATGTGACCCAGATTTGAAATCCGCTTAGATATTGTCAAGATAAACATTTGGTATCAAGTTTCATTAAGATCGAGTCATAAATTTGGCCTCTGGAGATCAGGTAATAAGGTTTTTCTAAGATTTGACCTGGTTACCTAATTTTTAGGCGCACATTACCAAAATATGACCAAAATTGGAAGGTAGCCTAGATATTGTCCCAATAAATATTCTCACGAAATCAATCAAGATTGAGTAAAAAATGTGGCCTCTTGAGTGGTAACAATCTAAAAGTTGGTGACACAATTGCGCATTGCACGACGCGGGACATAAGTGTTCACAAAAGCTCACCTAGAGCATTTTGTACTCAGCTAAAAAATATCACATTCAAAATTGTAGGCATTGGTTCACTTAGAACATGGTTTGCACTTAATTCCATACAATGATTCATCAGACTAAAATATCAACACAAACCTTTTCCAGAAAGGCATTTGCCCATTTTGTGAATGTTTTCTTCTGTATATAGACTCGCTCGTCTCTGAGGGCGCTGATGCGGCTGGTCTCAAAGTTGTGCACGTCTCTCGCAGCCATGATATCCTCTCGCTATACGGACATCAGGACTGAAATCAGGCAGAGAGGGCATTAGGAGACTTTGACACCCCCCTAACCAGGGCCAAAACACCAACTTTGGGGAAAGGGCCACAGCCTTTTTTGGGGGGGAAAAAAGACACAATTTTCTGGCTTTGGGGAATGAAAAATACTGAGGTAGATTGGAAATTCAGAGAAAAATGCATGATTTTAAAGAAATGTCTGTAGGGGAAAGGGCCTTTTTGGTTAAGGGAGAGAAAAAGACGCCCCTTGCGAAGAAAGTTTTTTTGGCCCTGCGAAACAAATATCAGGAATGACATTAAAACTTTTAAACTATCCTGGCAAACAGGTTCACCAGTAATGGTGAGAATAAAACATCAATTTTCACAGAAATATATCCTTTTTTGTTCAATATGTTGGCAGATAATATAAATAATACTTAATAACAATATGGTAAAACAAACAAAAATCTGCAATCCTATGCAATGGTCTCCATGTCAGCTACCAATGCACAAAATTTCAAAGCATTATCTCCACACAAGTTATTGAGTCGAAAACAGTTTTCATATTTGAAGAAACATTGACATTGACCTTGATCCAACCGGTCCTAAATGCAATTCAAAGTAAGTTCTGCATGTATGCTAACTTGCTACCAACAAACAAAATTTCAGATCAATAACTGCATAAAACTCAAAATACATGTTTGGAGAAAAAACAGTGCTATTTTTTTAACAGTGACATGGTCCCAGATGGAATTTCAAGCTATTTATACATGCACATGTAAGCAACCTACACACAATGTTCAAGACTAGTGCAATACCTCCATCCAAATTCAAGATATTGAGCAGTTTTTTTTTGCAAACACTTTTATGAACATTATTATCATAAGCAGCAGAAAGAATATGTAAACAAAGATTTAGTAACCTCATGCACATTACAACTAAATTGACCTTCATTCAAATGGTACAGATCAGAACAATGTTCCATACAATATGGAATTATCAAGTATTAAACATACTGTTCTTTTATTAATACCCTTACTATTCCAAAATATAGACATATATATATTACAATTCGACAGTCTAGAAAATGTGCTTTATAAAGCTAGTATATTCAATCTTAGAACTATTTTTTTCTGAAAACAGTTCAAATGTTGATGAATGCAAAACTAGAATAAACGTTCTGAATAAGTGGTACCAGACAATCTATGGTATTAAAAGAGTTTTATGCAACTGCACATAATTTTCTTCTCTTTAGTCAAAAACTCATTTATTTACAAACGAAATGTACACTGTTGAGAAATCCCAAATATTCTCTGAAGATTTGAGTCGTGTTTTGAGAAAACTGGGCATAATGCATGTGCGTAAAGTGTCGTCCCAGATTAGCCTGTGCAGTCCGCACAGGCTACTCAGGGACAACACTTTCCGCTTTTATGACATTTTTCGTTTCAATGAAGTTTCTTCTTAGCAAAAATCCAATTTAGGCAGAAATTGTCGTCCCTGTAGCATGTGCAGACTGCCCAGGCTAATCTGGGATGACAATTTACACACATGCATTATGACCAGTTTTCTCAGAACGTGACACATTTGTTCATAGGGTTCATAGATACAATGTTTTGTTTTAAAATACTTCGGTATCTGTGTAAACTTGGTCGTTTTGAATTTTATTGCAGCAAACATTTGATTTATGGACCTTTTATAAGATAGATAATAATAATTGTGTAATAATGTCAGCTCCATATAAGGTCGAATAACAAATATGGTATATTTTTGTGTTATAATGTCAGCTCAATATCCGGTCGAATAACAAATATGGTATATTTTGGTGTTATAATGTCAGCTCAAAATCCGGTCGAATAACAAATATGGTATATTTTTCAAATGCATATTTTAATTGAACAGGTACCTGTACCTATGTACTTTAATAATCCTTATATGAAGTAATTGTTAATTAACAATTTCTAAAAGGTTTAACTAGTGCATTTGGTCTCGAATCTTTATTTAGCAGCGAAAAGCGACCTCACACATGAACGTGTTGGAGTAACTTAATTTACTGAATTAGGAACTTTTTAGCTACGTACGCTTCATTCAGTAGCAAAAAATCGCTGAAGGGTTAACAAACTCCATGAATGGTTAAATTCCGGCCCAAGCATGTGTGTTCAGAGGTATGTTAATCATTCCTGAACGTTTTTATTTCTATTGGGGAGCGTCAAACTATTGACGCTGTGAAAAGAATTCGGCATATGAACTTAGGTCTTTTGTATAAGACATGTAATGTATATTTTCACAACACATTTAATATGAACAGTTTATCTTTTGCCAATTAATGTTATTTAAAATAGCTACCTGTTTGTCATAAACTTGAAACAATGATTTCTATCAAAAGGAAAAGGGAATATTGACACCCAAAAGAGAATACCAAAGCCGTTAATAAAAGCTGAATTCGTTTATTTTCAAGTGCACAACAATAGTGCTTTCAACACTGTTGTAAACACTTATGATATATGTAAGTAACACGCACTTACGTGGGAAATATTAATTTAATACGTGCGAGGATTTTTTTGTTTCCTCAAAAATCGCCATACAATGGATACCGGCACGTTCACATAAATGTTTCAAACTGATGCTTTGTGATCACCGGTAAGTGCTGTTTCGAATAACGACATTTTACGATCTTGATATGTTTTTTTGTTATCTCATATGTCTATATCTTGACTAAACTATTATGTTATTAGCTGATGAACTTTAATCATAAAAGCTTTAAACAGACAAAACAGGCAAATACAAAAACAAAGCACGTGCATTGTGGGCTGTAAACAACGAGAACGCCTTTAATACCGATCTGCTATTGTATATTTACCTTTAAGCCATATGCCGTTGTCCAATAGCCACACATATTTAAGCTTGCTGCAGGAGGACAGGTCAAACTCAATATGAGATGAAGACTCGCCTTTTTCAGTGGAACTCTTCACCGCATTTAGGTACAGGTACGTAACATTGGACATGTTTTTTGTCAAGATGTTGTGGAGGTCTCTTATTTTGATTCGTTCGCTGCTCTGAATATCAAAGTGAAAGCAACTGAGTTTGAGGTTTATTTCAGATTGTTTATTCGCAACGGCTTCTCCTGACATTATGATTTGTTGAAACCCAGACCTAAACGAAAAAACGTCGCGGTCATTCATTATGCTAGAAAGCTTATTGGCAGCCGATGTTTGCAGTCCACAAAGAAATATAAACACCTGTGAAATGTCGGCATATGCATCCTTGTAACTGTTTAGGTATCCGGAAATGATTGCATCATTCACATGGGAATTGCGGGCGATACAATAGGCAGCGAAGAATTCGTGTACGCTCTTATGGATGAATGAAAATGAAGAAGATGATCGCAATGTAGACGCCTTTCGTGTTGCCGATAGAATACCGGATTTTAATGCAACCTCCTTTTGTTCTCCTTCATCTAAATTGAATTGCTTCAAATCGGTAAGGTTAAACACTAATGAATTTTTTCTTGTATTTGAAAAAAAAAAGATGGAATGCCGCTTCAGCCAGACAATCCACGTGTTTAATATTGGGCTGTATGTATTCAGTGTCTGTGAAGCATCGGAAGGTCGGCTGCTGAAATTCCCCCGTTTCCTTGTTCGCCTTCTTAAAAAGACTTTCCAAAAAGAGGGTGTATATTTCACACATGGAGCCTTTCATTTCAGTCCCTTCAATCCATGACTGCACAATCAGCTGCAACAGCATAGGTGAAATCAGAAACTTTCTCAAGTCGTTCTCCAATATGTACGATTCAAATTCAGATTGTGTTTTGTCCAAATCCTTACTATCTTAACAATCATCCCTACACCCCAGCAGTCGTTTGCTCACCTGAAAATGCTCGTTCACTCCTTTCAGTTGCAGCAGCGTGTCAATCTTGTGGTCTGGTATTTTCGCTTCTGTCACTTTCCAAGGCCGCGTTGTTATCAACACATAACACTGGCTGTGGTATACAGCCAATTCCGGCAAGCTATGATCTTCTTTACAGGTCCACTCATCTAGACCATCCAGTAGTACCAGGCAACGTTCACGTTTCATGATATCATTCAGCAGTTTGTACGCATTCTCGCGATCTTCCTTATCGCCGTAAATTGAGTCAATTATTTGTTTTTTTAATCATCTCTAAAATTTTAAACTCGTTAACTGAATCCGTTAACGTGACATGGAAGACAAATGTGTACTCTTTTAGGGTCGTTGAATCTTCAAAGAAATTAGAACGTCTCATTCGCACATCAGAATCGACTGTATTGGTTTCGTCCGCCTGGATCCTTTCGGCAAATTGTGTTGTATTTATCCTACACCAGTCCATACCTAATATGGCAAGAAAAGTGGATTTTCCAGACCCTGCCTAGCCTTGAATGAACATGTTTCGGTTGTATTTACCATCCGTTAAAAACAAATTGCTGTATTTTGTAATTGGTGTATCATTTTTTTTTAAAGACCCATTGTCTTTTACCATCAGCTGCATATTGGGTGGCATGTACATATCATCTACCTTAGCTTGGACCCAGTCATTCAAGAGCGAGGTTTTCACGTTACTTAGTGTTCTGTTGTAATGGTCCAACATCATAGCTAGCAATTCTGAAATAAACAAGCAAATTCGTTGAATTGATATCCCCCGCCAAAAAAACATTGTATAAAAGAAAAGGTATAAGTGAAGGGTTGTGCCTTTTGTCAATTTGTTTAAAACTCATTTGTACCTGTGATAGGTTTTCGCTTATCTATATATACACTCACACCAAGTATACTCAAACCAAGTTTCAATGAAATTTGCCAAAGCACTTGCAAGATATGGCTCCGGACAGCTGTAAGCTTATAGTAAAACGCAATTTTCAAGATACAAAGGGCCATAACTCCGTTATTAATAAATGGTGTACAATGCCATTTAGCATGCATCATCCTCTTATCCATATATATACTCATACCAAGTTTCAATGAAATCCGCCAAAGCACTTCCAAGATATGACCTTGACAGAACTTGACCTCGGGACATCGACATTTAAGTATTTGACCTTATAGTTTGAGCAATTATGTGGATGCAGTTTAAAAAAATGACCTTTGACCTTGAAGGATGACCTTGACCTTGACAGAACATGACCTCGGGACATTGACATTAAAGTATTTGACCTTATAGTTTGAGCGATTCTGTGGGTGCAGTTTAAAAAAATGACCTTAGATCTTGAAGGATGACCTTGACAGAACATGATCTTTGACCTAGATGGGTGACCTTGAAGTTCAAACGTTCAGCTGTATGAGATACATATGCATATGAGATATAAAATATATGAAAGAAGTTGTTAAGAAGTTATAGTGTACATTGAAAGAGCGATTTTGACCCATATATTTGACCTTTGACCTTGAAGGATGACCTTGACCTTTCACCACTTAAAATGTGCAGCTCCATGAGATACACATGAATGCCAAATATCAAGTTGCTATCTTCAATATGCAAAAGGCATGGCCAATATTAAAGTTTGAGCGATTTTGACCCATATTTTTTATATTTGACCTTGAAGGATGACCTTGACCTTTCACCACTCAAAATGTGCAGGTCCATGAGATACACATGCATGCCAAATATCAAGTTTGCTATCATTAATATTGCAAAAGTTATGGCCAATGTTAAAGTTTGTGCAAACCAACAAACAATCCAACAAACAAACAAACCAACAGACAGGGCAAAAACAAAATGTCCCCAGTATAGACTGGGAGACATAAAAGAACATAATGTTCCCCAGTAAAAACTGGTGGACATAAAAATATATAGTGATTTGAAATGTTCCAAAAACTAAAAACGCATTTTTTGATTATAATGTACTACTTAATCATTGACAATAAGATTATCATTGAATGTACATGCAATGTGTGCCGAAAACAATGATCACACAGCGTGTTCACTTCTGCCAATGACTGATAACAAAGTAAACCATATCCTTTTGTTGCATAACTCGGTCTGAAAATCATCATTGAACTATTTATATCTCTATCAACAACTGTGAGCATCCATAACATATTTAACTTCAATTTAAATGCTACGGTATCATAACCGTTGAACTCGATGATTAATATTCGATTATGTTATAGAACAGAACAGATAGTTTATTTGCGACTTAAGCATATACAGCTCATCGTCAAAAACAATAAAGCAATCATAAATACACATACATACACATGCGTCAAAATAACAACACATTTTTGTGCATTTTTTCAATGATTTCTGTGAGAATATAACATGAAAGAGAAGGCTCTTAATTTTTTAACAAAGTTTAGTTTATGTTAAAAATCCGATATTGATTGAGAAAAAAATATGCAGTTGGAAATTATATTTAAAAAATCCCATTCTAGTATAAAAGCTTTTCCCTCATAAGAATATACATTTTCGGCTCTAAGTTTAAATGCTCTAATACATAAATTAGCTAGACGTATCAATATATATTTTCTAGTCTCTTTGAACAATTAAAAAAATTAAACAAACTTGGTCTTCTTCAATCTGTAAACACAAGGTATAAATGTATTTATAATATTATCATATAAAGGACATATAAGAACAAAATGCTTCTCATCTTCAATTTCATTAGCCTCTACACCTACAAGTTCGTGCACCTTAAACTTCAAACGCATTTATTTTAATGAAGTTAGTAAACAATACCTTAATGTGATATATGCGTTTAGATTTATCCTTTGTTTAACCAATAGCGAGTGAAATAGTTTGCTTTTTAGATCAAATAACGGAGTTACGTACCTTTAAACATTTGTGTACATCGTAGGCTGCGTCACAAAGAAGTACAATATAAGATCGTGCACTAAGTTTGATGACGTCATAGCGAAGCCCTATGATGTTTTTATAATCACTGATGTCTGTTTTTGTGAATATGTGTTTATTTCTAATAAATGTTTGTTGTTTTAGCTAACTTTCGTGATTAAACTGTATTGAACAGAAGGGTTTAAA
>VMBQ01006887.1:0-24493 GCA_007657795.1 Dreissena rostriformis
TAATGAACATAGCCATTATTATAGAAGAAGAAGAAGAAGACAATTTGCGCACATGCATTTTGCCCAGTTTTCTCAAAACGCGACACATATACTAATTATACAATCTCAAAAAACAAGTTCTCAGATCCTGTAGCAAAATGTTATTTCATATGCACAGCCTAAATCAAAACTAAGCTTTCAACACATGAAGAAGTAATATTGACATTTGTTTGATTCTTAGCTGTATACATAATTTTTTTAGTTTGAAATTTTAAATATACTCTGATTTTAACTATGATAATTACATGTTATAATATTATAACTTATACTGTGGAATCACAAAGTTTTGCAGTGGTCTAATATAAAGTTCTAAAATGTCCATATTTTTCTTGAAATGTCCATCAGTTTTTAATTTTGTTAATATAAACAAATGTCATCCGTGTATTTTAAATATGCTGTCTAATTTTTTAACACTAAAAAGTACATTGAATTTGCAATTTTAGTTCTGAGTTCAAATTGCGTAAATATATAAAAATTGAAAATGGACATTATATCAATATATAACTTTTCGAATTATGTAAAACCAAAATAGTTTTGGTATTTAATTGCACTTGTTTGTCACATTAACCATTTCTTCTGCTAAAAAACACGTAAACAAAATGCTGACACGTATGAAATCATAATTTCCTCATAGAAAATGAAGCTTTTGTTAATTCAATAAAAAAAACGCATGCCAAAGTAAAAAAATGTTTGTTTCCACGATTTGACATATGAAACTTAAATTTTGACTGTAATTTTAAGACATTATTCAATGAATTAACAGGTGTCATTTTTGTCAGTAGGGTATGTGATCAAAATAATCTGTAGTCTATGGTTAATTATGCTACCCATATCAATTGCAGACCCCTGACAAATCAGAAAATGATAAGCTCAAAATGTACCAGACTTGGATACAGTTTCATTATGATCTTGTGGAATATTTACAACTTAACAGCTTGTTATTAAAAACAGTGAATGCAATTGATTTAAGACTCAGAATTTACTTACAAGAGTTAACCCTTTGCATGCTGGGTAATTTGTCGTCTGCTAAAATGTTGTCTGCTAAATTTCTAAAAATAGCATTTTCTTTGATTTTTTTCAAAGAATACTATCAGAATAGCAAACAGTTTGGATCCTGATGAGACGCCACGTTCTGTGGCGTCTCATCTGGATCCAAACTGGTTTGCAAAGGCCTTCAAAATCCGGTTCCAGCGCTCAAAGGGTTAACGACTCAGAATTTACTTACAAGAGTTAAATGACATGCTCTCATGCTGGTAGGCTTAAACCCAAAGCGAGCTTTGCAAGTCTCTTTATTTTGTATTGTATTCCTTTTTTCAGGACATTCCTGTGCCTGTTATTGCTCAGGTTAATGGTAAGACATTGTGTCTTTGATTTTAATGCTACAAACTGGTATTTATTGCTTAGAAGTGTAGTATTTTGTAAACAGAAATCACTGAAAATGTGAACTGAAAGGTTTCTTAAGAGCTTTTTGGACTCGCAGGTTCACTTTAGTACACACTTAGGATTTCTAAGGAGCCTTGTGAAGTGAATGGTCACTAAAGTGCAACTTAGGATTTCTAAGGAGCCTTGTGAACTGAATGGTTCAATTTAGTGCAACTTAGGATTTACAAGGAGCCTTGTGAACTGAATGGTCACTAAAGTGCAACTTAGGATTTCTAAGGAGCCTTGTGAACTGAATGGTTCACTTGAGTGCAACTTAGGATTTACAAGGAGCCTTGTGAACTGAATGGTTCACTTTAGTGCAACTTAGGATTTACAAGGAGCCTTGTGAACTGAATGGTTCACTTTAGTGCAACTTAGGATTTACAAGGAGCCTTGTGAACTGAATGGTTCACTTTAGTGCAACTTAGGATTTACAAGGAGCCTTGTGAACTGAATGGTTCACTTTAGTGCAACTTAGGATTTACAAGGAGCCTTGTGAACTGAATGGTTCACTTTAGTGCAACTTAGGATTTACAAGGAGCCTTGTGAACTGAATGGTTCACTTTAGTGCAACTTAGGATTTACAAGGAGCCTTGTGAACTGAATGGTTCACTTTAGTGCAACTTAGGATTTACAAGGAGCCTTGTGAACTGAATGGTTCACTTTAGTGCAACTTAGGATTTACAAGGAGCCTTGTGAACTGAATGGTTCACTTTAGTGCAACTTAGGATTTACAAGGAGCCTTGTGAACTGAATGGTTCACTTTAGTGCAACTTAGGATTTACAAGGAGCCTTGTGAACTGAATGGTTCACTTTAGTGCAACTTAGGATTTACAAGGAGCCTTGTGAACTGAATGGTTCACTTTAGTGCAACTTAGGATTTACAAGGAGCCTTGTGAACTGAATGGTTCACTTTAGTGCAACTTAGGATTTACAAGGAGCCTTGTGAACTGAATGGTTCACTTTAGTGCAACTTAGGATTTACAAGGAGCCTTGTGAACTGAATGGTTCACTTTAGTGCAACTTAGGATTTACAAGGAGCCTTGTGAACTGAATGGTTCACTTTAGTGCAACTTAGGATTTACAAGGAGCCTTGTGAACTGAATGGTTCACTTTAGTGCAACTTAGGATTTACAAGGAGCCTTGTGAACTGAATGGTTCACTTTAGTGCAACTTAGGATTTACAAGGAGCCTTGTGAACTGAATGGTTCACTTTAGTGCAACTTAGGATTTACAAGGAGCCTTGTGAACTGAATGGTTCACTTTAGTGCAACTTAGGATTTACAAGGAGCCTTGTGAACTGAATGGTTCACTTTAGTGCAACTTAGGATTTACAAGGAGCCTTGTGAACTGAATGGTTCACTTTAGTGCAACTTAGGATTTACAAGGAGCCTTGTGAACTGAATGGTTCACTTTAGTGCAACTTAGGATTTACAAGGAGCCTTGTGAACTGAATGGTTCACTTTAGTGCAACTTAGGATTTACAAGGAGCCTTGTGAACTGAATGGTTCACTTTAGTGCAACTTAGGATTTACAAGGAGCCTTGTGAACTGAATGGTTCACTTTAGTGCAACTTAGGATTTACAAGGAGCCTTGTGAACTGAATGGTTCACTTTAGTGCAACTTAGGATTTACAAGGAGCCTTGTGAACTGAATGGTTCACTTTAGTGCAACTTAGGATTTACAAGGAGCCTTGTGAACTGAATGGTTCACTTTAGTGCAACTTAGGATTTACAAGGAGCCTTGTGAACTGAATGGTTCACTTTAGTGCAACTTAGGATTTACAAGGAGCCTTGTGAACTGAATGGTTCACTTTAGTGCAACTTAGGATTTACAAGGAGCCTTGTGAACTGAATGGTTCACTTTAGTGCAACTTAGGATTTACAAGGAGCCTTGTGAACTGAATGGTTCACTTTAGTGCAACTTAGGATTTACAAGGAGCCTTGTGAACTGAATGGTTCACTTTAGTGCAACTTAGGATTTACAAGGAGCCTTGTGAACTGAATGGTTCACTTTAGTGCAACTTAGGATTTACAAGGAGCCTTGTGAACTGAATGGTTCACTTTAGTGCAACTTAGGATTTACAAGGAGCCTTGTGAACTGAATGGTTCACTTTAGTGCAACTTAGGATTTACAAGGAGCCTTGTGAACTGAATGGTTCACTTTAGTGCAACTTAGGATTTACAAGGAGCCTTGTGAACTGAATGGTTCACTTTAGTGCAACTTAGGATTTACAAGGAGCCTTGTGAACTGAATGGTTCACTTTAGTGCAACTTAGGATTTACAAGGAGCCTTGTGAACTGAATGGTTCACTTTAGTGCAACTTAGGATTTACAAGGAGCCTTGTGAACTGAATGGTTCACTTTAGTGCAACTTAGGATTTACAAGGAGCCTTGTGAACTGAATGGTTCACTTTAGTGCAACTTAGGATTTACAAGGAGCCTTGTGAACTGAATGGTTCACTTTAGTGCAACTTAGGATTTACAAGGAGCCTTGTGAACTGAATGGTTCACTTTAGTGCAACTTAGGATTTACAAGGAGCCTTGTGAACTGAATGGTTCACTTTAGTGCAACTTAGGATTTACAAGGAGCCTTGTGAACTGAATGGTTCACTTTAGTGCAACTTAGGATTTACAAGGAGCCTTGTGAACTGAATGGTTCACTTTAGTGCAACTTAGGATTTACAAGGAGCCTTGTGAACTGAATGGTTCACTTTAGTGCAACTTAGGATTTACAAGGAGCCTTGTGAACTGAATGGTTCACTTTAGTGCAACTTAGGATTTACAAGGAGCCTTGTGAACTGAATGGTTCACTTTAGTGCAACTTAGGATTTACAAGGAGCCTTGTGAACTGAATGGTTCACTTTAGTGCAACTTAGGATTTACAAGGAGCCTTGTGAACTGAATGGTTCACTTTAGTGCAACTTAGGATTTACAAGGAGCCTTGTGAACTGAATGGTTCACTTTAGTGCAACTTAGGATTTACAAGGAGCCTTGTGAACTGAATGGTTCACTTTAGTGCAACTTAGGATTTACAAGGAGCCTTGTGAACTGAATGGTTCACTTTAGTGCAACTTAGGATTTACAAGGAGCCTTGTGAACTGAATGGTTCACTTTAGTGCAACTTAGGATTTACAAGGAGCCTTGTGAACTGAATGGTTCACTTTAGTGCAACTTAGGATTTACAAGGAGCCTTGTGAACTGAATGGTTCACTTTAGTGCAACTTAGGATTTACAAGGAGCCTTGTGAACTGAATGGTTCACTTTAGTGCAACTTAGGATTTACAAGGAGCCTTGTGAACTGAATGGTTCACTTTAGTGCAACTTAGGATTTACAAGGAGCCTTGTGAACTGAATGGTTCACTTTAGTGCAACTTAGGATTTACAAGGAGCCTTGTGAACTGAATGGTTCACTTTAGTGCAACTTAGGATTTACAAGGAGCCTTGTGAACTGAATGGTTCACTTTAGTGCAACTTAGGATTTACAAGGAGCCTTGTGAACTGAATGGTTCACTTTAGTGCAACTTAGGATTTACAAGGAGCCTTGTGAACTGAATGGTTCACTTTAGTGCAACTTAGGATTTACAAGGAGCCTTGTGAACTGAATGGTTCACTTTAGTGCAACTTAGGATTTACAAGGAGCCTTGTGAACTGAATGGTTCACTTTAGTGCAACTTAGGATTTACAAGGAGCCTTGTGAACTGAATGGTTCACTTTAGTGCAACTTAGGATTTACAAGGAGCCTTGTGAACTGAATGGTTCACTTTAGTGCAACTTAGGATTTACAAGGAGCCTTGTGAACTGAATGGTTCACTTTAGTGCAACTTAGGATTTACAAGGAGCCTTGTGAACTGAATGGTTCACTTTAGTGCAACTTAGGATTTACAAGGAGCCTTGTGAACTGAATGGTTCACTTTAGTGCAACTTAGGATTTACAAGGAGCCTTGTGAACTGAATGGTTCACTTTAGTGCAACTTAGGATTTACAAGGAGCCTTGTGAACTGAATGGTTCACTTTAGTGCAACTTAGGATTTACAAGGAGCCTTGTGAACTGAATGGTTCACTTTAGTGCAACTTAGGATTTACAAGGAGCCTTGTGAACTGAATGGTTCACTTTAGTGCAACTTAGGATTTACAAGGAGCCTTGTGAACTGAATGGTTCACTTTAGTGCAACTTAGGATTTACAAGGAGCCTTGTGAACTGAATGGTTNGCATAGCTCTACCAATCTTTCACCATTGTCATTCCTTATTCCGCATCCCTGTGTGCCCATTGTGGATTCCTTACCTGTATTGTCCTGTCCGACTTTCGCATTCAAATCTCCTAAGACAAGAAGGACATCATGTTTTGGTGTTGTTTCAATGACCTCTTGTAATTGGTCGTAGAAGGCGTCTTTTTCTGTTTCTTCCGCAACTTCTGTCGGTGCATAGCAAACTACAATTGTTAGTTTAGCGTATACAGAGTTGAATCTTGCTGACATGAGTCTTTCGTTGATAGGCTTCCACTCTATCAGGCTTTTGTGTGCTTCTTGGTCCATAATCAGTGCTACTCCTCGATCATGCTGGTCATCTGATCTTCCTGAGAAGGCTATGGTTTGTCCTGATGCAAGCTGTCTCTTTCCAGTGCCTGTCCATCTCGCCTCACTTACTCCTAGCAAGCTGATTCCATAGCTCTCCATCTCCGTCACCACTTGGGCTAGCTTTCCGGTCTGGTAGAGTGTCCTAACATTCCAGCAGCCCACCCGCCGTGATGACTTTGGTCCAAGGATATCTGCTATCGGGCGATTAGCCGTCCTAGGTCCAGTTGCCTGGCGTGCTTCCATCCTTGGTCCGGTATTGTTGTTTTCTTTGGTGTTGGTTTCTGTAGCGTGTTGATTTTTTATGTGGCTGGGGTGCTGGCCCTGCGAACAACCCTCCTCCTTTCTCATCCGGGCTTGGGACCGGCCATGGCGGAGTTCAAAGGTTGGTTTACACACCCATAATTGGCTGTTGCAACTATTTGATTTGAATTAGCCTCAGTTCTATGCATCTCATTTAAAAAATAATTCAATGAATATCGAATCATTTAACACTGTTCATTCTTTTTTGTGCACCAACTGTGTATCTGTAATGCTTTTGGGCTACATGTGAGCCTAATAAAAGTCAGATGAGCCGTCTAGAGCCAAACTGTTTAGCTTGTTTTTATGCCCCCCTTCAAAGAAGAGGGGGTATATTGTTTTGCACATGTCGGTCCGTCGGTCGGTCCGTCCACCAGATGGTTTCCGGATGATAACTCAAGAACGCTTAGGTTAGGATCATGAAACTTCATAGGTACATTGATCCTGACTGGCAGATGACCCCTATTGATTTTGAGGTCACTAGGTCAAAGGTCAAGGTCACAGTGACAAGAAATAGTAAAATGGTTTCCGGATGATAACTCAACAATGCTTACGCCTAGGATCATGAAACTTCATAGGAACATTGATCATAACTGGCAGATGACCCCTATTGATTTTCAGGTCACTAGCTTAAAGGTCAAGGTCACAGTGACTCGAAATAGTATAATGGTTTCCGGATGATAAGTCAAGAATGCTTAGGCCTAGCATCATGAAATTTCATAGGACATTAATCATTACTGGCAGATGACCCCTTTTGATTCTCAGGTCACTAGGGCAAAGGTCAAGGTCACAGTGACTCAAAACAGTAAAATGATTTCCGGATAATAACTCAAGAAGGCTTATGCCTAGGATCATGAAACGTCATAGGTACATTGATTATGACTGGCAGATGACCCCTATTGATTTTCAGATCACTAAGTCAAAGGTCAAGGTCACAGTGACCGAAACAGTAAAATGGTTTCCAGATGATAACTCAACAATGCTTACACCTAGAATCATGAAACTTCAAAGGAACATTGATCATGACTGGCAGATGACCCCTATTGATTTTCAGGTCACTAGGTCAAAGGTTAAGGTCACAGTTACTCGAAACAGTAAAATGGTTTGAGGATGATAACTCAAGAATGCTTACGCCTAGGGCCATGAAACTTCATAGGTACATTGATAATGACTGGCAGATGACCCCTATTGATTTTCAGGTCACTAGGTCAAAGGTTAAGGTCATAGTGACTCAAAACAGTTTAATGGTTTCCTGATGATAACTCAAGAATACTAAGGCCTATAATTATGAAACTTCATAGGTACATTGATCATGACTGGCAGATGACCCCTATTGATTTTCAAGTCACTAGGTCAAATGTCAAGTTCGCAGTGACAAAAAACGTATTCACACAATGGCTGTCACTACAACTGACAGCCCATATGGGGGCATGCATGTTTTACAAACAGCCCTTGTTTTCTTTTCTTCCTTTGCACATGCAAGTGTTTTACTTTCAGGGTTCAAGTGGGGCTGTTCTGCTCCACCCCTGCTGTTGCCGTGGGGAGATCTGTGCCTCGTAAGGTTGCCATGGAGATGTTGTTTACAGGCCAGCCAATCAGTGCGCAGGGTATTTGGATAATAAAGTTCAAAATACTTTTACTTTTATTACATAACCTTTGTGGTGATCGGTCATTACATTACATGTATTTCTATGGCCCCTTTAAACCTATCTCTTATTATTCCCCCATTACGGGTAATGGGGGCTATATAGGAGTCACTTTGTCGGTTGGTGGGTTGGTCAGTCTGTCCCGAAAATTAGCTTGTCCGTGCCATAACTATTTCGTTTATTGAGGGATTTCAAAATCATTTGGCGCATTTCTTCACCATCATTGGACAGTGTGTCGCGCGAAAGAATTACGNGCCATCATTGGACGGTGTGTCCCGCGAAAGAATGATTTCGATATCTCAAAGTTCAAGGTCTTACTTTGAGGTCAAAGGTCAAAAATGGCCATAAATGAGCTTGTTGTTTTAGACGTTTATTTGCTGCCCATATATGCTGGAGAGTATGAAGCCAACATTTCAGTTACATTTTCATCTGCATCAGGGTGCTTAACTTTCATCATAAGTTCATTGTTTAAGTACATTGCTCGTTTTCATAAAGAGACGTATTATAAGATCACCCTTGGTGGGCGGGCGGGCTGGCGGCGGCAGCGTCCACAGCAGAGTCTGCTCTCTAATTCAAATAGTTTTCATCCAATCTTCACCAAACTTGGTCAGAAGTTAAATCTAGACAATATCTAGGTCAAGTTCGAATATGGGTCATGCATGGTCAAAAACTAGGTCACCGGGTCACTTAGTGCATTTCAAGCATTGAGCATGGTGTCCGCTCTCTAATTGAAGTAGTTTTCATCCAATCTTCACCAAATTCGGTCAGAAGTTGTGTCTCAATGATATCTAGGTCAAGTTTAAATATGGGTCATGCCGGGTCAAAAACTAGGTCACGGGGTCACTAAGTGCATTTCAAGCATTTAGCATGGTGTCCGATCTCTAATTCAAATAGTTTTCATCCGATCTTCATGAAACTTGGTCAGAAGTTGTATCTAGATGATCTCTAGGCCAAGTTCGAACATTGGCCATGCCCTGCCAAAAACTAGGTCACGGGGTCACTAAGTGCATTTAAACATTCAGCATGGTGTCCGCTCTCAAATTCAAGTAGTTTTCATCCTATCTTCACCAAACTTGGTCATAAGTTGTATCTAAATGATGTCTTGGCCAAGTTCGAATATGGGTCATGCTGGGTCAAAAACTAGGTCACAGGGTCACTTAGTGCGTTTTGAACATTCAGCTTGGTGTCTGCTCTCAAATTCAAGTAATTTTCATCCGACCTTCACCAAACTTGGTCAGACTTTGTATCTAGATGATGTCTAGGCCAAGTTTGAACATGGATCATGCTGGGTCAAAAACTAGGTCACTGGGTCAATTAGTGCATTTAAAACAATTGGCATGGTGTCAGCTTTTTAATTCAAGTAGATTTCATCTGATCTTCACCAAAGTATTCCCAACCCTCAAACGGGCGTATTTTGTGACAGTTTGGCACTCTTGTTGTAAGTTCTGCTACTATTCTTTTTCTCATCTCCACATGTTTTTTTCATGACCATAAGCCAAAACACTTGAAGTTCTTGGCAAACAGTTCCCATCACCATATATAACACATGAATACAGGGAAGACTTTGGTTTTAGAGGGAGATCATTTGTTACTAGGGGAAGGCTGTTACTGTCAATGACTGTTTTCGTATTACAGAAGGTCTTGCTGCCAATAGAAGGCAGTTTGTCCAACTCATGTGCTGCAACATATTTTTGTAATTCTGCAAATGATGAACAGTTTGCATTACTAGTAATCGCCTTTTCTGATGTTTTTTCAGTTTGATGTTTGCCTTGATCTTTACGCTTTCTTTTCTGTGATCTGGTGTTTCTATCAGATTTAACTTGAGGTTTTTTATCTGCATTGTTTTGCTTCATGTCATTTTTGCTCTTCAGCAGAGAGCAGATTTCCTACTTACCTTCCATTTCTTCATTTTCACATGAATCACCTTCATTATACCCCCACAAACGAAGTTTAGGGGGGTATATAGGAGTGAGCTTGTCTGTCGGTCTGTCTGTCTGTCAGTCGGTCAGTATTAAGTGTCCGCTCTCTAATTTGAGTTGTTTTCATCCGATCTTTATCAAACTTGGTCAGAAGTTGTATCTAGATGATGTCTAGGTCAAGTTCGAATATGGGTCATGCCAGGTAAAAAACTAGGTCACGGGGTCACTTAGTGCGTATTCTATGTCAATGCGGCATGTGAGGGTATTCTTCACCTAAGTGACAAAGCTCTAGTTCAAGAATAGCAAGTTGCCAACTTGCTAGCATAAGTATATGTTCTAAGTATTGGTCAACTGCTTAAACTGGCTAAGTCTGCCCAAGGGTCGTATTCACAAAACAATTGTAAGTCTTAAGAATAAAGAATAGACTGAGATCTAACATGTTTTCAGCGTTTGAATATATACAGGCTACAAAACTTGCTTATGTCATTAATACATTTTTCTAAATGAAGAATTGTGTAGTAAGGGGTGTTTATTTCAATTCATATTAAACTATAAGAACATCATAGTTTCAAAAAAAGTTTTCATCTTTAGAATTGGTTGCTGAACAAGAGCTCAGGAAAAGTGTCAGTAGGTGACTGACCGCCATGATACAACTGAAATACCATTAAAAATCGCAAAAAAAGATAAGTTTGTTAGCAACTAGAAGTTAAAATTCAATAAAAATATAAACCTTCTGTAAGCAAATTATCAGAAAATAAACCACACATTTGTATATCTGCCAGGAGGGATATAGTTTTGCCAGTGTACGTCCATCAGTCAGTCTGTCTGTCACAAACTTTAAGGACTATGTCTCAGATACTATACAAGATTTCCAAATGAAACTGCATGTGTATGTAGATATCACTTAGGATGCCATGCACAAGAACCATAACCCTACACATTAAAAAAAAGAGTTATTGTCCTTTGTTGTTTTTGTATAATGTCTGTCTGCCACATACTTTTCAGGGCTATACCTCAGACACCATGTAAGATTTCAACATGAAACTTCATGGGTGTATAGATATCAATGAGAAGTGCCATGCACAAAAACCATAACCCTAGACCTTCTTAAATATGAATTATTGCCCTATGTTGTTTGTGTATGAAGCAAATTTTCAGGGCTGTATCTCAGATACGATACAATATCTCAACATGAAACTTTATTGGTGTATAGATATCAAGGAGGAGAAGTGCCAAGCACAAGAACCATAACCCTTCACTTTCTTAATTAAGAGTTATTGCCCTTTGTTGTTACATTTCAGGGCTTTATCTCAGATGCTATACAAGATCGCAACATAAAAGTTCATGGGAGTAATACATAAAAACCATAACCATACACTTTCTTATTTTACAGTTATTGCCCTGTTCATCCATCTGCACCCATCAATAAAAAAAACTTAATTCTGCAGGGATATCAATTCAACAAATTTGCTTTTTTTTAAGCTTTTGTCTTAGTTTTAAAACATTTAATGTGAACAAATTATATAAATGGTTACCCTTTTTTGGTTGCGAATTTGCTTAACCATTTCCCGTTCAGAATAACAGTGTAAAGGGCTATATGCAACCAGCATAAAACCAGAATAGCCTGCGAGTAAATCTTAGTCTATTCAGATTTTTTGCTGTTTGCTGCTCATCAGTATCTTAGGGATGGAAATGAAGCCTTTAAAAGGAATACTCTTTTTGCATGTTCTTGACAAAAATCAAGTTTAGGTGGACAGTGTCGTCCCTGATTAGACTGTGCAGACTGCACAGGCTAATTTAGGATGATACTTTAACCCTTTGCATGCTGGGAAATTTGTCTTCTGCTAAAATGTCGTCTGCTGAATTTCTAAAATAAGCATTTTCTTCAATTTTTTTCAAAGAATACTATGAGAATAGCAAACAGTTTGGATCCTGATGAGACGCCACGGCCACGTTCTGTGGCATCTCATCTGGATCCAAACTGTTTGCAAAGGCCTTCAAAATTTGGTTCCCGCACTGAAAGGGTTACGCACATGCATCAAACCCCTAGAGCGAGGCTCATACTGTTCTTCTCTTTCAGATGCCTTACTGCATGGACTGGTGAGCAGAGTTGTGTCTGAGGGGAAGCTGGAAGAGGAGGTCAGGGGCCACATGTATACAGAATCTTAAGCTGATCTTATCTTATGTTGAAAATATGTCACATTAAAAACGTTGCTGCTCTTAACTTATTTTTTTATTTAAGTTGTGTTTTCAACATTTGCTTGAAATATAAAGTAAAACACTTTTTTACAAGCTCTTTTTTACAATCTCTTTAAGAAATCTTAGTATTTTAACCTTTTTCCTTCTTTTAATTCTTTACATTATTTTGATGATAAATGAGTAAGTAAAGCATTTGAATTTCCAGCAGATTCCAAGGAAGTATTAAAAAGCATTAATGAAATGTTAAATTTCTGACATTTTAATTCATTGTCGTGAAAGATTCAATATGAATATGTCTCCAGTAAAAGTTATTTTGTGATAAATACTGTGTACAGTATGCAGTGTTGAACAACAACATTTGAGTGAATGGGAACGATCTGTTACACTGTAATGTTTTCATTCAACCATGATTTTGCAGACATCCAGGATAGCGAGGAAGATTTGTGAGTTCAGCAAATCTGTGACCACACTGGGAAAAAGAACATTCTACAAGCAGATTGCACTTGATAGAAAATTAGCCTACAGGTAAATCAAAATGGTATATACAATTAAAGGCCACGGAATGCTTATATAATTAAAAGCAAATAAAAACAATGTTGGCACATGATAAGTACTGATGTATTCAATTAATTTGCAAAAAAAATTAATAAAAAATGTTACTTAATGATGAGAAATTACTGATTTATTTCATGATTCTGGAGACATTTTATGAAGCGATGGTAAATCTTGTCATTTTTATGCCCCCATTAGGGGCTTGCAGATATTGACCTGATTTTTGGTGTTTGAGTCTACCTACATGACTTACAGATCAAGTTTGAGTTCGTTCCAGTACATTTATTCTTGACAAAGTTACAGGCCTTGCAATTTTCTTTTTAATAACACTTTTCCGTAACAAATCCTAAACACTTTCAGATACTGATCTTATTTTGCCATTTCAGTCATGGATAATCATGGAATTTTGACCATTAAAATCACGGACAATCCTGGAATTTTAGCCATTTTAATCATGGACAATCATGGAATCTTGGCCATTGCAATAATGGAAAATCATTGAACTATTCAAAATTGTCGAGTAGATATTGCTAAACAATTTGACTTACGGTAATTTATGTTCAAATTAATAATAAAAAACTGAACTGTTTCTTGGAAAATATTTTAAAGTGGATTTAGGTTGAAATCATTTGAGTGGACCCTGATATGTTTTTGTATATTTTCAGCCTCACCGAGAAAGTCATGGTAGATAATCTCGCCCTCAAAGATGGCCAAGAGGGAATCAAAGCTTTTGTGGAAAAACGAAAACCAGTCTGGTCACATGAGGATGACACTGCTCACTGATTGGCTGTTTTGTTAATGATAGAAGTCACATGACCAGTCACATGGGACATTGCTAGTCTCTGATTGGCTCTTGTGTTAATGATGGAAAGTCACATGACTGTGGTCAGATTTATTGAAAAGTCATATATGACTACTTACAAATGATGATACATGTTGTGCTCATTGATGTTCTGTTTTTCTTCTAAAAGTCATGAGACAATCGTCATGTTTTTATGTTGCTTTTAGTACACCGGCATCCTAGCATGTCATTATACCCCCATTACCATAGGTAATGGTGGCTATATAGGAGTCACTTTGTCGGTCGGTCTGTCTGTCAGTCGGTCTGTCTGTCCCGCTTGTCCGGGCCATAACTATGTCATCTATCAAGGGATTTTGAAATCATTTGGCACATATGTTCACCATCATTGGACGGTGTGTCGCGCGAAAGAATTACGTCAATATCTCCAAGGTCAAGGTCACACTTTGAGGTCAAAGGTCAAAAATGGCCATAAATGAGCTTGTCCGGGCCATAACTATGTCGTTCATCAAGGGATTTTGAAATCATTTGGCACATATGTTCACCATCATTGGACAGTGTGTCGCGCGAAAGAATTACGTCAATATCTCCAAGGTCAAGGTCACACTTTGAGGTCAAAGGTCAAAAATGGCCATAGATGAGCTTGTCCGGGCCATAGCTATGTTGTTCATTGTGAGACTTTGAAATCAATTGGCACATTTGTTTGCAATCATGCGAAGGTGTGTTGCGCGAAAGAATTACGTCTATATCTCCAAGGTCAAGGTCACACTTTGAGGTCAAAAATGGCCATAAATGAGCTTGTCCGGGCCATAACTATGTGGTTCATCAAGGGATTTTAAAATCATTTGGCACATTTGTTCACCATCATTGGACAGTGTGTTGCGCGAAAGAATTACGTCAATATCTCCAAGGTCAAGGTCACACTTTGATGTCAAAGGTTAAAAATGTCCATAAATGAGCTTGTCCGGGCCATAGCTATGTTGTTCATTGTGAGGCTTTGAAATCAATTGGCACATTTGTTCACCATCATTGGACGGTGTGTCGCGCGAAAGAATTACGTCAATATCTCAAAGGTCAAGGTCACACATGAGTTCAAAGGTAAAAAATAGCCATAGTTGAGCTTGTCCAGGCCATTACTATGTCGTTCATTGTGGGATTTTGAAATCAATTGGCACATTTGTTAACCATTATTGGACGGTGTGTTGCGCGATAAAATTACGTCGATATCTCCAAGGTCAAGGTCACACTTTGAGTTCAAAGGTCAAAAATGGCCATAAATAAGCTTGTCTGGGCCATAACTATGTCATTCATTGTGAGATTTTAATATTACTCTCCACATTAATTTTGTTCACAGGCATTGCATGGCGTATCATGCCAAAGAATTCAAGATTTCAAAGGTCAAAATGGCCATAAATGATAATGGCATGATAATTCTTAAAAATTGCCATAAATAAGCTTCTCTTCTTTTGTGACACAGCATGCAAAATATTCTGTGTCAATGCAGCATGTGGGGGTATACGTCACGTCAGTGACAAAGCTCTAGTTACCATCTTAATTGCAATGTCAAGTGACTTATTCCATCTGGATGATTTACTTGCTCCGCTTAAAAGTTTAAAAGCTTTGTAAGTATCTTATTTTCTTCTAAATTTTGACAAAATCAAGCCCTTGCTACAGGGAAAAGTCAGCACCCTGGTATATGCATATTTTTGTCATGATATGTTTTAGTCTTGTCTATCATTCGTGGCAATTTATTTTGATAAAAAAAAACATGGTTGCCATCCTAGCACATCTTGTGTCACTAACGATTGACAAAATTATAGATCGATATCAAAACTATTTATCACCGGGCTTAGTATGCTTAATGTTGTCAAAACGGATTAGAAAATGAGATGCAAACACAGCTTTTTAACTTGTATGCAAAGAAAATATTACTTCACACGCATTAACAAATTGCCTTACATTACATGTGGTATGTCCGCACTGCCCCCCCCCCCCCCCCCCCCCCCCCCCCCCCCCCCCNTAATTTTGGTTGTTGATTGAAAAAACACAGAGATCTGAAACTTAATTGATGTATAATATATAATGTTATATACCAAATAGTAAACTGTGGTTTGAGGGAAAAAGATCTTAACTTATTTTGATATAATTTTTATGGGTCTATATAAATCATGTGACCATCTTGACTTTGGATCGAGGTATTGTGCTCAAAATGTGTGTGTGTGTATGTGGCTTACATTTATACCTAGTTTGGGATGATTTGTGTCAGTAATGTTAGGGTCACTGTAAAATCAAGAAACTATCCACTCAATGACTTCAGTTTTGGTGTAGGTATGGTGCTAAAAAATTTTGTGTAGATAGTTGGCACACAAACCCAGCTTAGGATTGCACAATTATTATCCCCACACTTTTTGAAAAAAAGGTGGGGATATTGTGGTTATCTCCGCCGTCCGTCCGTCTGTCTGTCTGTATGTCCATCTGTCCGTCCTGGCCAATATCTCCTCCTACACTATTAGCACAAGAACCTTGAAACTTACACACATGGTAGCTATGAGCATATGTGCGACCCTGCACCATTTGGAATTTTGATCTGACCCCTGGGTCAAAAGTAATGGGGGTTGGGGTGGGGCCGGGTCAGAAATTATCACTCATTTTTTTAGGTTATTTTACATTTACTTCTTCATTTCTACACTGATTCACTTCAAATTGATACTGGACCTGTCTTATGACAATACCGTCAATCTAAACCATGCATGGCCCCATTCCCAACCCTGGGGCGCCCCGCCCACATAGGCCACACCCACCAAAAATTGCCATTTACTATAATTACTTCATTTCTACACGGATTCACTTCAAATTGATACTGAACTTCTCTTATGACAATAGGGTCAATCTCAACTATGCATGGCCCCATTACCAACCCTGGGGCGCCCCGCCCACATAGACCACACCCACCCAAAATTGCCTTTTACTATAATTTCTTCATTTCTACACCGATTCACTTCAAATTGATACTGAACTTCTCTTATGACAATACGGTCAATCTCAACTATGCATGGCCCCATTACCAACCCTGGGGCGCCCCGCCCACATAGGCCACACCCACCCAAAATTGCCTTTTACTATAATTTCTTCATTTCTACACCGATTCACTTCAAATTGATACTGAACTTCTCTTATGACAATACGGTCAATCTCAACTATGCATGGCCCCATTACCAACCCTGGGGCGCCCCGCCCACATAGGCCACACCCACCCAAAATTGCCTTTTACTATAATTTCTTCATTTCTACACCGATTCACTTCAAATTGATACTGAACTTCTCTTATGACAATACGGTCAATCTCAACTATGCATGGCCCCATTACCAACCCTGGGGCGCCCCGCCCACATAGGCCACACCCACCCAAAATTGCCTTTTACTATAATTTCTTCATTTCTACACCGATTCACTTCAAATTGATACTGAACTTCTCTTATGACAATACGGTCAATCTCAACTATGCATGGCCCCATTACCAACCCTGGGGCGCCCCGCCCACATAGGCCACACCCACCCAAAATTGCCTTTTACTATAATTTCTTCATTTCTACACCGATTCACTTCAAATTGATACTGAACTTCTCTTATGACAATACGGTCAATCTCAACTATGCATGGTCCATACCCAACCCTGGGGCGCCCCGCCCACATAGACCACACCCACCCCAAATTCCTTTTTACTATAATTTCTTCATTTCTACACCGATTCACTTCAAATTGATACTGAACTTCTCTTATGACAATACGGTCAATCTCAACTATGCATGGCCCCCATTACCAACCCTGGGGCGCCCTGCCCACAAAGGTCACACCCACCCAAAATTGCCTTTACTATAATTTCTTCATTTCTACACCAATTCACTTCTAATTGATACTGAACTTCTCATATGACAATACGGTCAATCTCGACTATGCATGGCCCCATTACCAACCCTGGGGCACACCTACATGTAGGTCAAACATTCGGTGTGGGGATACACGTCGGCCTCTGCCGCACCATTTCTAGTTTACATTTGGTTGATAAGTATCATGTTGAAAACCTGTGCCTGTGTTCACAAAACATTTTTTGCAATCGAAAATCGATTTGCTTGTCATTGAAAATGAATTTCCATTGTAGTTGATAGGCAAAAATGAAAATCGATGTCAGTTTAACTGACATCGATTTTCGACTGCAAAATCGTTTTGTGAACACGGGGCCAGGTTTTTGTGGTTTTGTAGTGTTGTTTGTTTAATGATATAACGGATTAAATGGAATTTATATATATATATATATTTTATCATCAGTTGTGTTTTGCCAGTTTAAGACACATTTGTATAACTGTATGTTATTTAAGTCTTAATTGTTGTCGATCACTATGATTAACGGATTTGTATGAAATACATTTTATTACCAATTACTGTGCCAAAAACTTTTGTTTTAATTAGCCTACCTGAGCATGAATTGCTCATGGTGAGTAATTGTGGTCAGTCTCTGTCCGGCATCCTGCATTACTGCTCTAGAGGCCACATTTCTCATACAATCTTGACAAAACTTGGTCAGAATATTAATCTTGACAATATCTAGGTCGAGCGTGAATCTGGGTTGAGTGTGAATCTTGGTCACATGCCTCCAAAAGCAAGGTCGCCAGGTAAAATCTTATAAAAATCTTGTTATCAATATAGAAGCAACATAAACGACTCAATCATGATGAAACTAGGTCACGATGTTTATCTTGACAGTATATGCTGTGTCTGAACCTGGGTCATGTGCATATAAAAATAAGGTCAATAGATCAAGTTTTTATAACTCTGTTTTTTCTTTAGAGACCACATATTTGACTCGCTCTTGATGAAAGTGGTCAGAATGTTTTTCTTGACAATATATAGGCCAAGTTGGAATCTGGGTCACGTGCATTCAATAATAAAGTCCAAACACAAAGTAACCAGGTTGAATCTTTGAAAAACTTTGTTTCCACTCTGAAGGCCACATTTAGAACTCGGACTTGATGAAAACTAGTCATAATGTGTATTATGACTATATCTAGGCCATTTTTGACAAAAACTAAGTCACCAGGTCAAATCTTAGAAACTGCTCTAAAGGCTTTATGTATGACTAAATATCGATGAACCTTTATCAGATTGTCTATCCTGAGAATATCAACCATATTTGAATCTAAGTCAAGTAGGTTCAAAATATAGGTCATCAGATCAAGTCTTTTACAACTGGTGAACTTTGAACTCCGGTGAGTTTATTTAGGGCCATAATTGCCCTCTTGTTGTTTTATTATCATAATTTTACTTGTATATAATACTGGAATATGCTATCAAAAATGAAGTTCATGTACGTGAACATGTTTCTATTGTAATTGTATTAAAGAAGTAGCTTTAATACATGCTTGTTATTATTTGCTGCAATGTTTGTTATGCCAGCAGCTTAGAGGAGGGGATATACATTTATTTAAATATTTATATAACCAGAGGCCATATAACGTACAAGTCGAATAAGTCTCGTTAAATGGCGAGTTCCAGGATTCCAAAACCTTTCAGGTTTTGTCTTTTCAAAGAAGTGGCAGAGGAAATGGTGGGGGTAACGACCTAGCAATACAACCAACTGACCAACGATATAAAAAGTGGTCATCTGATAACAACGATCACCTGTCTACACCGGTCATTTCCATTGACTGACTGCTGTTTCTCAGTTTTGACTGAAGAACGGTCTGATGCATGTAGCTTTAAATGTATTACTACTGCTGGTGTTGTTAAACTTTATATGCATCTTCATCAGCATATGAACTTCAGCAGGTGTAGAGAATATTAGTGCATTTGTTTTAAAAGAAGAGTTTTGGCCTTTTCAACACAAAAAATACGTTTTTAAATTTGTATAACACGTTACTCGAAACGTACTGCTGCTAGATTGATGAAAGTTACAAACATGCGAGCCTCGCTGTCAGTACGCACAAGCTTATCGGGTACGACACTTTCTGTCTAGACTGGGTTTTAGTTTAGAAGAAACTTCTTTTGAATACAACATTCAATAAAAGCGGACGGTATCATCTCTTATTAGCCTGTGCGTACTGCGCAGGGTATTATGTATTATGATACTTTACGCACAAGCATAACATCCTATTTTCACAGAGCGAGGCTCATATGTATTAGCATGTCAACTTGTTCACCTGAGTCCTAGCCCTAATATTTACACTTAATTTGCATATATCAACAAATCACATTAATTGTCGGGCAAATCTTTGTATTTGTTCTTGATTGCTCTGATATAAAATAGGTTACAATCAATAATTTTCATAACTTGCATTGACTTATGGTCCCTAAATATCTCATGAAGTACATGTTAACACATAATTTTGCTAAACATGTTTGCACAAGCTAGCATAGAAAACACACGGCGCTTACTGTTACCAAAACGGATAGTCAGTCCCAGAACCGGCGGCGCGGTATAAAACAGTTTTGTAGTTTTGCATCCAATATAGATATCGTCGGAAATGCATCCAATATAGAGATTGAAGGAAAACGCAACATGTATAAATCGAGAATGACCATATAGCTAATTAGAAGCTTCTATACATGTATTAC
Organism: Dreissena rostriformis; assembly: GCA_007657795.1. Taxonomy (NCBI): domain Eukaryota; kingdom Metazoa; phylum Mollusca; class Bivalvia; order Myida; family Dreissenidae; genus Dreissena; species Dreissena rostriformis. The sequence continues at coordinate 20,060 of VMBQ01006887.1, forward strand.
AAATATTTATGAAAACTTGTAAAGGTGCAATATAATTAAAATTCGGGCACATTTTTAATTTTGAATCACAAAATGGCAGTAAAAATATACATTTACCGTAATAACTCTAAGTTTTCGAACACTTAAAAATAATAATAAAAAAAAATCTGTCAGAAAATTTTGATACGAAAAATATTCCAAAAATATAGGTGTCAGAAAATTTAGAGACACTCAAAAAATATTGCATTCACGATCGGATACGGGTATGCAAATGTTTAACGTCCATATTATTAATGACTTACACCACGTGCTTGTAAAATACCACGCCGTATGGTGTAAATTAAATTTATATATATTTGCACTTTATTAAAAATCATTTCACATGATTTATTTATGTACAGACCATAACTGTAAGTCTCAATTTTTACCAACGGGTTCAAAGATGAGCAATTGATTTTCTGATACTCTAGTATGAACCTGTAATTCATGCAATACACTAAAAAAAGCTGCGAACTATGAATTCTTTGTTCGTCGGTCGTTGGCTAACACCTTCAATTATGTGTATAACTCGCAATAGGGTGCATTACGTTTGCATAGACGTTATCTCTGTCTCTGACGTTTGGGAGCATTTGTCACCGCTATTTTTCTGTGGTGAAAGTATTGTTTATTACCAGTATAAATGTTCATGGTTCTTAGCCCATTACGAAATGTAATGGTCCATTACCCAAAGTCATTCATCGGTAAGGTTTTATGTAGGGATGGGAACGAATACCGAATATGATATTCGATAATTCGTTTTTCATTATTCGAATATATTCGAATATTCGATTTTTAAACCTTGTATTAAAATGTCGTCCGAACTTATGACCGTCCTGAGCAGCGTATTATTCCTAATTGCCACAAATACCACCATAAATCGTATCTTATGTGCAGCCTTGAACAACTGGATAGAGTAATATTTTTTTTTAAAAGATCATTGATTATTATGTTCTTTTTTTTTTTAATAAATACTATTTATTTTCATAAGATATAAGCTATTTGCGGAAAACACATTACCGTAATTCTTATTTATTTCAATAATTCTAATTGATTAATTTGGATTACGTACTTAATATTGATAATATTAATGCTGTTTTCGCTATTTTTTCTGGAATTTAGAACCACACGATTTAATTGGTTAATATTTAAGTCACTAAAATCTGATTAGATCATCATTGATTTAATATATGGATAAAGCAATTCAAACATAAATGCCAGACGTCCCTATCTCTTCGGAGCAGGGCCCCGTTTCATCAACGATCGCATCGCAACTTTAATGCCAAAATATCGCACATTTTTTATCGCATCGCAATTTGCGTTTCATCAAATATCGCATCGCCGATTTGAGTTGCGATATTCGCACATCGCCAATATTGAGGCTATTTTGCGTTTCATCAAAAATCACACATCGCAAGAGCACCTGTTTTTTTTTGCGATATTTTGCTTAAAACATGCGATCACACAAACCCAGTCGCAGACGGTAAAAAAAAAATCAATAATATTATGTGCCATGCAGCTCATGAAGTACAGGGAGAAAGGAAAAAACAAAGAAACACAAAACCCAAATTAGCAATATGGAACACTGAAATATCTCAATCCTTAAAGAAACTCAGAATGATAAACAAACTATGGAAAGCGAATGGTAGTAAGAATGACTCGTGTGACCAGACATTCATTGAAAGAAAGAGCGCCAAGAAGGAATTTAGGCGACTATGTAGGGTTAGTGCCGCTAAGAAATTGAGCGATGAGAAGCAAGAGATTATGAACTCTAGGTCATCTGACAAGAAACTATTTTATAAACTGATTAATAAACAGAGAGGATCCCTGAAACAAGTGGTTGAAGATCTATATGTAGGAGAAACACTCTACTCAGGAACAGACGGTATTCTCGAGGGGTTCAAAGCACACTTCGAGCATTTAGCACAACACTCAGACGACACCGATTTTGATAAAACCTATCACAGTCAAGTTCAATGTGAGATATCCGCAATCACCAATATCGTCTCCAACTCACCTGTGATCCCTGTGACATTTGCTGAACTGACAAAAGCCCTGAAAACTATTCATAAAGGTAAAGCGGCGGATATTTTTGGTATTAACATAGAGCACGTTGTATTTGGTCCGGACAGTTTAAGAACTAGTATTCTTGAAATCATCAACATTATCTTCAATAACCGTGAAATTCCTACCTGTTTGAAAAGAGGCATCCTAACCCCGGTTTTTAAAAAGAAAGGCGTCCCATCCGAAGTAGGGAATTACAGAGGAATAACAGTATTACCTACTCTGTGCAAAATTATAGAGACAATTTTAAGAAATAGAATTCAAGACTGTATTTTAAAAGTGCAAAACGTTTCACAACGAGGCTTCACGTCAGGGTCCTCCCCGTTAAATGCCGCTTTTATTCTGGAAGAGTACTATCGCGAATGTACAGACCTAAAAACCACTGCTCACGTGGTGTTCCTAGATGCCAAGTCAGCGTTCGACGTGGTCGACCACTCCCAACTTCTACGCAGACTTTACCATGCAGGTATAAGCGACGGTCATTGGCTCCTCTTGAAATCCTTGCATGAAAACTCATCCAGTGTTGTTAAGTATAGGTCCCAAATAAGTGGTTCCTTCGTTATATCACAAGGAGTACGTCAGGGAGGGATCCTCTCCACGGACCTCTACAAGCTCTACGTCAATCCTTTACTGGATAGGTTAGCCGACACCGGACGAGGTGGGCGTATTGGCACCGTACTCGCTAATAGCTCGGCGTGCGCAGACGATGTATGTTTAATGGGTAGAGACCACACAGATGTACAGTTAATGATAAATATGTCCCTATCATTTGCAAACGAAGAACGTTACCTTCTTCAACCCACAAAGACTGTGGCCTTAAATATCAAACCTTCAAAAAGAACAACAATCCCTAAAAGTGAATGCTTCAAACTGGGTGAACTTAACCTTAATCATGTGGATACCTCCGTCCATTTAGGTATAACAAGAACGACGTCTGTCTGTGAAACAGCTGAAGTGAACGTAGAAGGGAACATCTCAAAGGCAAGACGTGCTCTGTATAGTCTTCTTGGAGCCGGGCTGCACGGTCACAACGGTCTGGACCACAAATCAATGCTGGATCTTTATAAGTCATTTGTTCTTCCTGTGCTCACATACGGTATAGAAATATTCACACCAAAGAGCACTCTCATCAAACAACTGGACCTATTCCAAAGGAAAACTATTAAACAGATACTTTCTCTACCAAATAACGCTGCAGATCCCTGTGTGCTTATCCTTACAGGACTTTTACCAATTGAAGCAATATATCATCTGAAAATCCTAAACTTTTTCAACAATATATGTGGCCAAAATGAGTCTAGTATTGAACGCCAAATCGTGGTACGGCAACTTTCTGTGAAATCAGGAAAATCCTCATCATGGATAAACTGTGTGCTCCCTCTCCTTGTTAAATACGACCTAGGAGATGTTGATGATTATCTGCAAAACCCCCTTAATAAATCCCAGTGGAGATTAAAAGTACATAAAACGGTAGTGAATTACTGGAAAGAATATATCGATAGAATCGCCCGCACATATTCCTCTTTGAAATACATGAACATTCAATATTCACCTGGCAAATTTCATCCTTTGATACAAGCTGGATGCTCCTCAGCATTAGAAGTAACTCGACTCCCTACAAGATTCAGGCTACTTACCGGCACTTATGTACTCCAAGTAAATAGATGCCGCTTCAACCAGTACGCCATAAGCGCAGTGTGCCCAAACTGTAAAGTGGAAGATGAAACCGTTGAACACTTCCTGCTACGCTGCTCTGCACTGGAACAGGTAAGAGCCCCAGTAATGTGCGAAATTTGGAATATACTGGAGTCTATGGATCTCACCAAACAAATTACCTCCCCTGCTCTACTAGCCCAAACTCTCATTGACTGGTCAATCATAGTCCCAAACCATCCTTCATATAGAGACAAAACGTGCATGTTAGAATTTCATATACGAAGACTATTCTTCCACTTACATACTACAAGATATAGACTTTATAAAGAACTATCTGGAAACTGAGGACTTCTTGGTTGCATGGCATGCGGTCTAGATACTTGTTCAGTGTTTGTAATGACTGTTGTGTGTTTATACGAACCCTGTGATGTGCGTGTGAAAAAAAAACATGTGGTCCAGATATGTGCCCAATGTGTGTAATAACCCGTGTGCGTATATGTGTACTTTACGTTATACCTGTGAAAACTGTGCAATGACTGTGTTGTGTATATATATGTACTTTGTGATATACTTGTGAAAACCATGTGTATAGGAACTAGTGTGGTGAAGGTGTGATATTTATACATTGGACTTGTACTCCCAGCAACCACTGGGGTTCGCCATCTTTGGCGGTGAAGATTACACAGATACAGATACAGA